>JAUUTY010000411.1:0-158549 GCA_030979885.1 Lolium multiflorum
TGAGATTGATAAAAAATTATGTGTTGGAAATCATGAAAAGTATGCTGCATGTGATAGTTATATTGTTGAGTTTCATGAAGCTACTGAAAATTATTATGAGAGAAAATATGGTTGTAGAAGTTTCATGGTACTAAAACACCTCTCTGTAATGAAATTGTGAAGTTACACTTGTTCTATCTATATGCTTGTCACTTTGTTCTTCATGAACTTGTTTATCAAGATTCCTTTACATAGGAAGCATGTGAGACTTAAATGTGTTTTGAATTTCTTTTTTATGCTCTCTTTTACTTCAAATACTATTTCTGCAGTGCATCATTGAGCCCATCTTATTATCTTAATGGCTATAAAGAAAAGAACTTCTTGGGAGATAACCATGTGTTATTTTGCTAAGTATTTTTGTTTTATATTTTGTGTCTTGGAAGTTGTTTACTACTGCATAAACTCTCCTTATCTTTATTTTATTGCAATGTTGTGCCAAGTAAAGTCTCTATGGCAAAGTTGAGGCTAGATTTGGATTTCTGCAGAAACAGATTTCTATCTGTCACGAATCTGGGCATATTTCTATGTAGGTAAAAATCTGCCAATTTCCGTGCGTGATCCTCGGATATGTACGCAACTTTCATTGGATTTTTAGTTTTCTGATTTGAGCAGCGGAAGTACCATTTTAAGATTCGTGTTTACTTGGCTGTTCTGTTTTGGCGGATTCTGTCTCTGTATTTTTGCATTGTCTCTTGTGGACTTTAAGTGAGCTTTTCTAGACTTGGAGAGCTGTAGCTAATGTTTTATTGAGTTCTTGCAATGTGTCACTACGGAAGCCCAAGGTGGATTCAAGTTTTTGAGTACTAACCCCTCTATTAAAGTTTATGAGAAGTTTGGTGTGAAGGAAGTTTCGAGGGTCAAGAGAGGAGGATGATATATGACCAAGAAGAGTGAAAAGTCTAAACTTGGGGATGCCCAAGTGGTTCATCCCTGCATATTTCAAAGAAAATTCAAGCGTAAGCTTGGGGATGCCAAGGCATCCCTTCTTCATCAACTTATCGCGGGTTTCTTCTATTGAAACTATATTTTTATTCGGTCACATCATATGTGCTTTACTTGGAGCGTATGTGTGCTTTTATTTTTGTTTGTGTTTGAATAAATTCGGATCCTAGCAATCCTTGTTTGGGAGAGAGACACGCTACGCTTTTTCATATGAACACTTGTTCTTCGTTTTACTTTTAATGTTCAATGATAAAAGTTGGAAGCTACAATACTTATGGTTATTTGGTTGGAAGCAGAGAAATGCCTCCATAATGTCTTGAATAGTTTGACACTTGGCAATTGTTTGAGCTCTCAGTAGATCATGATTAAGTTTTCATTTAGTTTAAACCTATTAGTGGAGAACTACCTTAGAGCTTGTTAATAGTTTGCGTGATTGGTCTCTCTTAAGGTCTAGATATTTTAAGTAAAAGTGTTTGAGCAACAAGGAAGACGATGTAGAGTATTATAATGCTTGCGATATGTTCTTATGTAAGTTTCGTTGTGTATAGGTTCATACTTGTGTTTGCTTCAAATAACCTTGCTAGCCTAAGCCTTGTATCGAGAGAGTGCTTCTCATGCATCCAAATCCTTGGGCAAAACTATGCCATTGTGTCCACCATACCTACCTACTACATGGTATTTCTCATCCATTCAAAGTAAATTGCTTGAGTGATACCTTTAAAACAATTCAAAATTTATCACCTATGATGTGGTGATGTTTTATAGCTCATGAGGAAGTATGTGGTGTTTATCTTTCAATCTTGTTGAGCAACTTTCACCAATGGACTAGTGGCTAAATAAAACATCTGATAATTTGCAAAGAGCGGCAATGGATTCCAGTCCCAGAATTAATTAACAAAAATAGACACTCCTCCATGGTATGTGATTGTTGGACGGCACCCGAAGGATTCGGTTAGCCATGGCTTGAGAAAGCAAAGGTGGGGAGGAGTGTCATCATAATAAAACTAAAATAAAGGGGCACTCCTTCATGGTATGAGATTGTTGGCAGGCACCAGGATTCGGTTAGCCATGGTTTGTGAAAGAAAGGTTGGAAGGAGTGTCACCCAAAATAAAATAAAATGGGAGCCGCTCTTTGAAGGTTTATCTGGCAAGGGGTTAGAGTACCTTCTACATTGTTGACAACAACGAACACCTCTCAAAACTTTACTTTTATGCTCTCTTATGTTTTCAAAACCAAAGCTCTAACACAAATATAGCAATCGATGCTTCCTGCGAAAGGCCTTTCTTTTACTTTTATGTTGAGTCGTTTACCTATTTCCTTCCATCTTAGAAGCAAACACTTGTGTCCACTGTGCATGGATTCTTACATACTTGCTTATTTTGCATTCATCATATTACTTTGTGTTGACAATTATCTGAGATATGCATGTTGAAATTTGAAAGCAGCTGGGAGACTTAAATCTTCCTTTGTGTTGCTTGATGCCTTTACTTTGAATCTGTTGCTTTATATGGGTTAACTCTTGTGCAAGGCTTTTGATGCTTGTCTTGAAAGTACTCTTCATGAAAAGTTTTTTATATATTTATCTAATTGCTAGCAACTATAGATCATTGCCTTGAGTCACTTCATTCATTTCTGTAACATGGTAGATCAGGTTATGTATTAGCATGTCACTATGAAATTACTCTTTACATCGTTTACCCACATTTGGGCACAACTCATCCAAAGTGAGAGGGTCGTAATCTCGTGAAAGAACGTGACATCAATCCGAGTAGGCCACTAGTTGAAAAAAGCCTATCGACGGCGTGAAAAATATACCTTAGCTGTGTGTAAGTGCCACGTTGCCGTTATCTCGCCGTTGGTAAATCCTATCAGCCGCGTTCCGGGTCGCAGACCAGAAATCAGCGCCAAAGATCTATTTTTCCGGGAGGCTCCGAACAGAAGGGGAGTCGGAGGAGAACCAGAGGGCCACCACACATGTGGGCCGGCGGGCCACACCCTGACCGCGCGGCCTAGTGGGAGAGCCACCACATTAAGCCCCTCTGTGGCCAGCCTCTTCGCCTATTTAACCCTTTTGACCTAAAAAGCGGTACCAGTGTGGCTCAGAAGAAGACTCCGAGAGCGCATACCATCGCGAAACTCCAATTCGGGAGGACGAAGTCTGCGTTTCCGTGGCCTGTCGGGACGGGGATTGACCCCGAGAGCCATCTCCATCGAACGCCATAGCCTCCATCATGCTCCGGTAGTAGTTCCCCATGGACTACGGGTTCTCGCTAGTTGGTATACTCTCCCCATGTACTTCAATACAATGATCTCATGAGCTGCCCATGATTGAGATTCATCTGATGTAATCGGTGTTGTGTTTGTTGGGATCCGATGGATTGTTATGTTATGATTGTCTATCTACAAAGTTTGTGAAGTTATTGTTGCTTAATCTTGTTGTGTTTAATGCTTGTCACTAGGGCCCGAGTGGCATGATCTTAGATTTAAGCTCTATAATTATTGCTTAGATTGTATCTACAAGTTGTATGCACATGTCATGTCCGGAACCAAAGGCCCCAAATTGTAGAAATTGGGACAACCGGAGGGAAAGGCTTAGATATGAAGATCACATGTTTTCACTTGAGTGTTAATGCTTTGCTCCGTGCTCTATTAAAGGGAGTGCCTTAATTTCCAGAGATTCGAGGCCGGCTGCCAAGGGTGGTAGGACAAAGATGTTGTACAAGTTTCTCATTGCGAGCACGTATGACTATATATGGGAAACATGCCTACATGATTAATGATCTTGATATTCTGTCTTAATGCTGTTTCAATCCTATCAATTGCCCAACTGTAATTTGTTCACCCAACACTTGTTATTGGAGAGTTGCCACTAGTGTAGATAGCTGGGAACCCCGGTCCATCTCTATATTATACTCGTTTACCATGTCATTGGAAGTAGTATCAACTATTTTCGGTGCCATTGCTCTCATATTGTTATTACTGCTACTGTTACTGTTACTCCGCTCTCATATTACTGCTACTTTCACATCACCTGTACTAGTGCTTTTCCAGGTGCTTGAATTGACAACTCATTGTTAAGGCTTATAAGTATTTTTTCCCCCTTGTGTCGAATCAATAAATTTGGGTTTTACTTCTCTCGAAGACTGTTGCGATCCCCTATACTTGTGGGTTATCAGGGTCCTTTATACATGGGTTTTTAGGTCAAGACCATCTTCTGGGGCTCTTGGTGGATGGCTGAAGATGCTCGAGGAGACGAAATGCCTAGGTGGCGTGACCAGGGGTGTGAGTTGCGCCCCCATAGGATTTCTGCCTTCTGGGCTCCGTTTGCGTGATTTCAAAGCTTCATATCATCAGTCCTCGTAAAATATTGATCGTCTAAAAATCCCAGGTCCAATTAACTCCGTATAGGTCTGCGAAAGTAAAAAATACACAAAATAGGAGATTCATGTTCTGGAGAGTTATAACCAAAATAAAGGATATCATTGGAAAATCGGCAAAAAAAAATAAAGCATTGATATAACCTTATATGAGATGCAAATATGAAGAAATATGTGAAAATAAACTACAAAGTTCATGTATGCATTTTAGATGCATCACTGGGAAGCTTATTCCCGTCCATACTTCCTTAGTGCGAGACCCAATATAAGATCCAAGCCAATCAATGTCCTTCTCCATGATCCCGCATATGCACCCTTTTGTCCCCTTACATATCTTTGGTAGACATCCCCGGAAACTACGGCTTTACACCCGATATGCAATGGACAATCCCTCGTAGATTGTAGGGCGCCCTTCGTCCAAAACAGATGGGGAGATTAAGTCCATCCCAAACTTCTGTGAATCCACCGAAACACATCATGAACCCATCAAGTTCGTTGATATGCGAGAGGAAAAAAGTTACAGCTAACATTTGTTGTTAATCCTATGTGAATATAAACTCAGTTGCAATGGAACCTCCACCATCAACTAAAACCATTGTTCCATTACCCAGTTCGTTGATATATTGTAAAAGTAATACTTTGCTTTTAAATGCAGGAATGATAAGTATAGCACTTTGCAAATATTTGATAAAAATAATCAAACGGCATGAGCAAGTGATGGATTTGCCTTTTTTGACTACAAGATTATGCAGTGAAAAGCTTTGAGGAGTAATAATTCCAAATTAAGGACAATGTTTAAAGAACTGTCAAATATGCTACAATGCATAGATATGAGATGCAACCGCTCTAAGCGTGACTTAACCCCGATGATTTATATTGGTGATTTGCAATGATTTCTTTATGGTGTGTTGCACTTTTAGAGGGGTTTCCCAAACAAGATTCTTATTAGGGTTTGGTTAACTTGGAAACATATACAAGTGGTGTAATACATCATAACAATCATATTAGCACACCAGAAATAGTAGTTGGCAGAATCTTAACATGTAAAGAACATTGGGTAGTTTTAAATCTTATAAGACATGGCTAATGATTACTTGTTATTTACTTTTAAAAAACTATTGAAGAACATGTTTATTAATGAACAATAAGTATTTCAAATAGGAGCTATGTGCTTCTAGGGTTTACTATGGTTTTCATTTGAGTTCCCTAGGTAGTTATTTAGGTGAATCTTAAAAAAATTGAGTTCATTAGCATCTAGGGCTTGCATGAGCACATTAGGTTTTGTTATCACCAGATTTTAGCCAAATCAAGATGGGACGCGATGGAGATGGGCAAGGATATATACATGAAAATGTGTTTGAATCCCTCAGACGAGGATTTGGGCTAGATTGCCCATGTATTTGTACATTATGGTAGATCGCATTTAGTTTAGCATTAAGAGATAGAGTTTGGTTCGTACACAATTAGGTTTATTCTAAAGATAGAAAGTCCATGGACATAAATATGTATCTAGGGTTATTGAGAAAGGAGGACATCACGTTCACAACAAACACACCTAGGCGCATCGCCACCTTGTTTGAGGTTTCTTCCGGTAGCGTCATGCTTTCCTAGATCGCATCTTGCGATCTGGCAGTGTTTGTTCGTTGTTTGGTGTTGCTCTGCGAAGCCCCTTGTTGATGGCGAGTAACACTGTTTATCATAGATGTTTTGGGGCTTGCATCGATGCTTTTCTAATATGTTTGCTTAGTTGTGCTGCCCCCGAATATCTAGCTGCCTTTACACCAATCTTAGGTGTAAGGGCAGCGACCTGCTTCGTCTTTATTTAGTTGATTTGATCTGTTATAGTTGTTCCTTGTTCTTCAAGGATTAGTTTGATATCCGCATGGTTAGGCCTTGCAAACGGGTTGAATGATACAGTAGTGCGTAAGGTAAGGTTTGCCGATCCCAGAAGGATGTTTCGGGAATCAACTCATGTTGGTTTTTAGGCCTCTTCTAGGACTAGTTTTGTTATCTTTCGTATCCAGGCTCAACTATGCACAGGATGTTCCGGTTATGCGGTGAAAGCCCTAAACTGTCGTAGATCGATTTAACTTAGTCTTGATAAAGCAGGATCCCCATGTTATTGTTGATCCATTATGAACCATGGGTTCATCGGCTCTTTGAGCCGATTCAGAGTAACGAGCCGATCGAGGCTCATTTAATGTTTACGTGTCGCCATGCAGAAACAAATTGAAGCAATCCAACACCTTCTGACCGGGTATAGTCGGGTGGCACGCCTGCAAACGGCGTGTGTCGGAGCATTGCGGGCCGCTCGAGGGACCAGGGCCCACCGGCCAGTCCGGGAGGATCAAGCTCTCCACCGTCAGCCGCCGGTGGATTTTTGTGGCATTCTGGCACGTGTAACACCCCGACTTTTGCAACCTAGTTTAGTGTCCATAGTGCAAAAATCCGGGGGAACAAAAACTTTTTCTAAAGACTAATTAAGATGAATTGCCTTGATCTGCTTGCAGCTGAATTGCCTTGATGTGCTTGTTAACATGAATTGCTTTGGTTTGCTTGTAGATGATTTGCCTTGATCTGCTGGTTTAGGTTTTCTTGAACACCTCAACACATCAGGATCACTTCTTCTCAACCAAGTCTTGAGTGATCCAAATTGTGTTATAGTCCAACCTTTACACCTCTGACTTAAATACCTCCACATGTGGCAATGTCAATGCACCTACCTTGAGATCCTCCTTGTGATGCACTTTAGCTCAGACTATCCTTTATTCAAGTTTTGAAAATCATCCACTCGCTAATCCTTTTATATCTTAAACCCTAGACACCAACCTTGAAACAAACTCCAAATTTGGCTAAGTCCTAAAAATGTTATCAGATTCAATTTCGGGGCCTTTAGATTAAGTTATCATTTGCCCTCTAATGTTATGCATTTGGCCCTAGACCTACCTTGTCATGTGAACGTTCCAACCATACCAATGCCTTGGACCAGATCACTCATATACCCACTTAACCTTGTTGCTTTTGAGGCCAAGTCAATAACCTGTTTTGGCAATATTAGAATATTCAAACTTTGCCAGTTGAGTCCTAAGCCCTCACACATGTTATAGGTTAAATCAAAGCACGAATCTTATCTATGCAACCCCCTCTACAACTCCAACATCTTGCATGTCCGGTGAGAGCCCGACAGCCCATATCTATCACTTGATCTTTTACAATATCCATTCTTTCAGTAGATCACTTCTTCCTCTTTTGCATCTTGTTTTTTTTAATACAAGTTTAATCCTCAAAACCCAAGGTGTGGGAATGATAGCTACATTATGTAGTAATCATCTACCCTTGAGATAATATTTCTTTTTCCAAAATCATTTTTACTCAAACCCGTTTACCTTCCTTTATTTGCCAAAAATCCCCAAAACCCTTTTTATAAAAGAGAGTTGTATTTATACAAAACACCTTTTCAAAACTGGGCAATCTAAGGCCTATACTTTACCCCCTAACCTTCTATCTCCAAAAATAAATATTTTTGAAGTGTTTTACTATTTTGTTCTTCTTTATTACAAAATGCATGGAAATGCCAAGCTATGCCATTTCGTGTACTTTTATTCATCAAATAATGGAGGGAACCTTATACCATGCTAACTTATGCATATAAAGCCAACTGGACCCAAAAACCTTAGGGTTGTTTACAAAAAAAAATCCAAATTCTTCCACAAACCAAATTTCACCAAATCTTGGCATTTAGACCAAATAGTAATCTGACCAACTCAAAAACTTTTCCAAAACTTTCAGGGCAATGATCTCCTTCACAACCATCCTTTTGACCAGAAGGATCAGACAAGTGCTTTGCTTCTACGTGAGCTTTATTTATTTAGATTTATTTTGGCCTGCAACCTCTTCTTTCTCTCTCGCTGAATCTTTGTATTCTGAACCAGGACGTTCCATCCCTACCTTGTGCTCTATATTTCTATCTTAGACAACACCACACGCATGCTACAGCACCATCTTGGACACATCTAATTGGAAATTATGGTGGCCGATTCCACGTCTTGGAACAAATCTTGCAGCCACTCTCCCCTTTTCTCATCTAAGCAAGTATTGGAGCGAATAGAGGTGACCAAGACACCACCACGACCACAAGCATCGGAGGCAGCACCCAGCTGACCCCAAACGATTGTCCCCTTCTGCCTTAAACGACCCAGCACGTTGCTGGCTCGAACCAGAGCGCCATCCATGGCCAGCACATCCCCCGGGCTTCTTTTGACCCTACAACCTGGCCACTGGCCTCCCCTTAATGTTATAGATCGATTCCTCACGCACACACGTCCTTGTACTCTTCTCCCCGGCCGTACTCGCCCGTGCTCTGATGTGCAGCGTTTCGACGAACACCTGGCAGGCGGACATGACGGCTCGACGACCACGCTCTCCCACGCCGAGCCAGGGCATCCGCTCCACTCCAAAACCGTCTCACGCAGGCAGACGCTCCTCGACCGCCGCCGCAGTACCCAATGGCGAGCCACCTCCTCCTCCTTTGCGCTCGACCTAGACAGTGTCCATCGTACACCGTCGCCTGGCGTATAAAACCCGACCGTCGCTGCTGCCCAGGTCCGCGCCTCGTCACAATCTAGTCCTACCACTCTCCTAACCCTCTACTAGATCCCCTGAGGGAGAATCCCTGCTCGTTCCCTACCTCGCCGACGGAGAAGAAGACCAAGCCGAGGCTCGACGACCGTCCATCGCCGTCGCCGACGAGGCCGCCATCACCTCTTCACACCCTCCCTGTGTCTCCCGACTCCGCAGCATATACTTGAACTTAAGGCTGGACGAACGGGCCGAGCTTTTAGCTCGGCCCGAGTTTTCTTGGGCTCGCCCCGAGCCTGGCTCGGCCCGTGAAGAAGGCACACCGAGCCGAGCCCATATTTCGGGACCGTCGCGGGCTTTTGGCTCGGCCGGCTCGGCTCGGGCCAGCCCGAAAGCTCGCGGTATTTTTTTTTACGAAACCAGAGAAGGCCATAGTGGGAGATTGGGCTGATTCTGGCCCGTTAGAAGAGGGAGCAAGGCAGATTAGGTCACCAACGTTTCTCCTCCCATCCAGATCGAGAGAAAAGAGCACATCTCCTCACATCGCTAGCAGAACACCCATCGCCGCCGTCCCGATTTCGCTCGCCGTTCTTCTCGCTCCTCTCCTCACATCGCTGCTAGCCCCCTCCACTGGACGCCGCGCCACCACCTGCACCCTCGTCCTCGTCCATGGAGACGCGCCCTAGCGCCAACGGCCAACGGCGCCGGTCAGCAGCCGAAGGTTTCCTTCGCCGCTCCTCACCATCCCGCAGCACAAGGTCGTCCTCACCACCAGCAGCACCCTCCCTGCTCCGGCACGACACTCGCCCTCGCCGCCCTGCCATCACCGCCGCTCTGGTCGCTCCTAACGCTGGTGCAGAGGTTGGACCCACATGGCAGTGACTCATTTGTGCTTGGCTCGCGAGCTGCTCCGAGCCGCACCGAGCTTCAGCTAAACTCGGGCCGAGCCTACTTTTTCGGCTCGTGAGGCAAACGAGCCAGCCCGAGCCGAGCCGAAAACCAGCGAGCCAAAGTGCGGCTCGCACCGAGCCCAGCTCGAGCTGGCTCGTGTCCAGCCTTACTTGAACTGACCCCGTCCCTTTTCTTCGCCAGGAGCACGCCGAGAGATCACCGTCGACGGAGCTATGTCCGTGCGTGCGCGTCGCTCGCACACGTATACGCCGTCGATCGGCCGGGAAAACCGCCAGCCCGGCCGTGACGCCAAGCCGAGCTTCTGCAACCCCTCAACCTCCTGTCGTCCAAATCCTACGACAACCTCCACCCGTGAACGTCGCGCTCGTCCTGGTCGCGTCGACGACCGGAGCTCCGCCAGTCCGACCAAAGCGCCGAACCCTCGCCATCGCGGTCCTCCGTCTCGACCATGCATCGCCTCCGCCGACCCGAGACCCCACGGTGAGCTTCCCTTTTCCTCTCCGTCGAGTAAACGCAGCCGCGCCGCCGTTCGAGGGTCGTCGCCGGCGGAAGCAACGCTGGTCGCTCTATCCGCATCGTGCGAGTTCATGCAGCGGACATGCAGCCCAGCCTTGCATGGCAGTCTGACCCGCCTGGGCTGTGCTGAGCTGCTGCATCTCGCGTGTGTGGATGCCAATCTGGGCCGACCCGGCACAAATCCATCACGCCCCAGCAGCTTCAGTCCGTTTTTTTTTTCTTCTTTTCCTGGAAGATAAAACCAACCCAGATCTGACCTGTTAGGTTTTAAATTCACCAAATATTCCTGGTTGCTCCAAATTTTATGATTCAAATTTCTTTGTGTTCATTAACAAAATATAGACCATCTCCAGTTGCATGCATGTGGATATCTATTTTTTTATTTACTGGTATTTAGTATTCTGAAATGTTGCTGTTTTTGTATAAAATTATGTGTGGTAGTTTTGTGCAGCTTTTTGCAGTGAGCCTAATTTTGTAGTAGCGTAAAACTTAGTAGCTTCATTTTGGCGTAGGTCTCACATGCACAGGAGCTTCCTAGATCTTTCTTGATGAATAAAACTAGATATGTCCAGTGAGTTATCCACTGATTTTTATTTTGAAAAATACAAAGTGTTTTGGGACAAACCCAAGTCTCTCTGTTAGATGTCATGTTAGGGTATGTCCAGGTCAAGGGAATTTTTTTTTGACTGTTATTTTATTTCTGTGGATTTTATAACCAAGACAGGGTACCTTTTTAGTATATAAATTGTGATAATTATTTTATAGCTCAGAAAAATTCCAAACCAGTTTTGGTAGATCACATTTTACGATACCTATCCAGTGATATTTTTGTTACTGGTTGGATATGCTCCGATGACTGTGTGTCTTGAAAATGGTTGGCTCTAGTTTCTGCCATGTCAAAATATTTAAAAATATTTAAAAGCTTATTTTTGAAAACTTCCAGTGCATGTGAGTTCCACGTGTTAATAGCTTCCAGTAGATATGCTGCATGTATTTTTGTGAGCAACCGAAAGATTTAGGTCATTTATTTAGTTCCTAAGCCATTTATCGTTTTATAAAAAAAAAATCTATGTTTTAAAAACCCAAATTTAGTGAATCCAATTTATGTAGCTTTATAAAGTCAAGATCTACACTCGGTGATTTTACCAAATTTGTGTGTGCATTTTTATAGAGTGGTTTGTTAAAGTGGTGTTGTTGCTTATTTTACCCATAGGGAAATTGTGTGGTTTATGTTTAAAATACTTTTTAATGAACCTTGGCACCAGACCTCTACTGGTGGTTTCCAAAGGTCATTAGCCACCTTTGATTGTGTAGATTATGATTTGTTGTGAGGCAGAGCCTTTTTAGCAAAATAACCATTTTGCCCTAGGTGTTATTATTTGATGTATTTAGTGTCTCTGATTTAGTGGTTTGCTGTTGTGTGTTGTTATGTGGTTTGATGCTATGCCTAAGGATTGATTGCTTTTTTTTATTTTGCGACGTTAGAATGCGAGTACTATCGGAGAAGAAGGAGAGGATCTTGGTGAGGATTTCGAAGAGGAAGGAAGAGCAGAAGGTTCGTGAAGATGAAGTCCAGGGACAAATAGCCAACCAAGGCAAGCCACCTCTTGATGCATATCTCATCCTAATTATCTTACTCTTGCATTATTAGCAGTTTTATAAATTGCATGATTTTATTTATTTATGTGGGTGGTTATTTCCACCCGGAGTTTTATTATGCCACCCTTAGGGTGCAGTCCTCGTTGGTACCTACTAATCAAACCCCTATTAGTGATATGGTGCTTACCACCTTATCATCCTTGTCGCCAATTTTCAAGAAAAGTTGGACTATAGGTTTGGAGCCCTGGAAAAATGGTTGTGATATTGTTTTCAAGAAAAGAAGTTTTTCAAAAACCTTGGAATGGGGTAGCCCTGCCCATGTGTGAGTTTATGAAAGGAAAAAGGTTTACGGGAAGAAGATCTGCTGGGAGCAAGAGAAGTGAAGAAAATTGTTTTCGAAAAACCTTTTGTTGACTGAGTACATCACCGGACCTAGCCAGTACAACCACATTACCCTTTAGTGGGACGGGGTGTAGCGTAGTAGTTTGTCTCGCCTTAGTTTGGGTCAAGTGTAAGGGGTTGTCCGATCATGGACACCTATCGACCGGGCCTTCCCGACGTACTGGGGACGCCTTTCCTTCTTTTTAGATGGCAGGGGTACAACCTATGAGATCCCATTGAATAATGCCCCGCAGTTGGTCGCGGCATTCCGGAGGGTCGAGCTGGTCGGGGAATTTGCTACTCCTGGTAAACGACCTCGGACTCTGTGTTGGGAGGTACAACTCTAGGCGGCATGTCTTAGGCTAAGGCGAGCAAAAAACTACGATCGGGTACTTGTCGTGGCATATGTTGTTATGCAGGGATGATGCCCACACGATAAGTATTCGGATCTTGTGGGGAAAGTGTACAACCTCTGCAGAGTATAAATCTATTCGAATAGCCGTGTCCGCGGCAATGGACGTGGGAAAGGAAGTGCTGAGTATCAGAAGGAGTTTTGGTTTATAAAAGTGACTTTCTCAAAAATGTTTCGGAAAATGATGCCAGTGGGACTGGTGGAAATGTACCTTGGAGGTACGGTGGAAAGTTGGAAAGTTGTTTTGGCCATATGAGATGGGAAAGGAAAATGGGTCACCCTTACCTATTAGTCTTCAAAAGAAACTTGTTTTTGAAAAGGTTTTCAACAAAGATATAGAGATGTCGTACTCTCGAGAGGAACCACCTCTCGCTCCTTGTATAGTTTAGTGCCTGTTCCTTGCTACTGCCAAATATGCATATCCTTTACTTCTCTCTAAGGTGGTTTGAGTACAATTCATAATGTACTCATGGCTTTGTCCCTGGCTATTTGGAGGAATCCGACAGGATGAAGAAGGAGTCGACGACGTCTATGCGAGCTAGGAACGTCTTCCCAGTCAGTTGCCTGTAGGGTTATGGCATGACTTGGGCCATGCGAACGCTTTCATCTGAAGTATTTCCGCTGCGTGATTGTTGATCTTCCGCCATTGCGGCTCTTATGTAAGTATTGGTCATGTGACCTGTTGTAATCTTTTATTCGGTACTGTAATGGATGATGTATTTGATACGTTCGGTTATGCTTTCACGACACACTGATCATGGGATCGTGAATGTGTATGCATAACGGGTGTTTCGGACAGCTAGTCCGGGGCCCCACAGAGCTGGTATCAGAGCCATCCTGACTGTAGGAGACCTTAGTTAGCATGGACTTTAGTTAGGAAACCAATACTTTGCGAAAACTTATTTACAAAACAAAGTCTTTTCTTTAGTAGACAGAAGAATACCTTCTAATTTTATTATCCCTCCAAAACTTCTAATTCTTACCTCGCTCTATGATTTCCAAAGATCTTGAAAGCTTTGGTTCTACTATCTCACCCTATTCCAAACAAACATATTGGACGATATCCCCAACTCAGACTCGAAGACTCGAAGCCAAAGATGGATCAACTCTTCAGGAAGTCCCAGGCATCTCCGACTGCAGCTAGTGAAGATTGATGCCGACTTGGCAGTACGCGCTTAGGGATAATAAGATCATCATTTTGGTTGTCACCAAAGTCTGTCAAGGAGCTGACCTTGTTCCTCTGTGGACTTGCACTTTTGCAGTCGTCAAGGATCAAGTCCTCAGTTTCTTGACTAGTAATTTTTAGGATCATCACGAGAAGTTGTTGTCTATAGAGCTCTTCAGCAATTACCCCTCCGAAGATCTTACGTCCTCGGGATATTGAGACCAAAAGTTTCTACGAAGTTCTTGCCTCCGAATCAACATCGACGGCTCAACATCAGGTCTACTTCACCACCAACTGCTACAAGGATCAATGTTGAAGTCGATATCAGCAAAAGGAAGACGTCTGCATTCTGACCAACCCAAGCCTATAGGATGGATAGGACAAACTCAATTGCTTTCGATTGAGCTACCCCTACGTATTAGGTATCCTTGGGTACTTGAAATACCTCGTGTGGTTTTCAGGATTGCTTGTGGTGTTATGAATTTGCTGCTTGAGTGCTTGTGATTTCTTGTTGTGTGTATGCTTGTTTTAGCCTTTCAGCCTGAAAAAAAAAACCTCTTTGTGTGGTAACCCTGTCTAGGAAAACCTCCCTAAGATGTTTTCCTCGCATTCGGGCAATATTCGGGTAGAAATTCTAACTGTTAGTTTGAAAAGCTAACTTAGAACCCTAACTCTAACTTGGGTAACAACTAGATCGAACCCTGTTTTTCTGGAGTCCCCAACTTAGGGCGCAATTCAACCGAAGACACCCTGCGACGCCAAGGAAGCAGAAGCCAGTGCCTTCAAGATCGACTGCAACTATGCGAGAAGATGAATCCCTACTAATTTTGTCTAACCCTAGAGCATAATCCCGCTAACCTCGAGGATATTTTCTTAAACCACACCTTGGCGCACCATCTAACAAGCTAAGTGAGCGATATTATCGAAGCCAAGTTATCTTACATGTTGCATCTCGTCCTCATGAAGTGAAGCCTTTGAAGACAATTCAAGACTCAAGATTAGGTGTACTTTACCCGCTCATTCCTTAACTGATAGGAGTCAGCGCCAACCCAAAGGCTGAAGGACTGTTTTCAACAAGTTGCTGCTTTATGTGGAGACTGACCAGGATTTCTGCTGACTCACTAACTTAACAAGCGCCTTACAAAGTGGTAAACACCGTGTGTGCCTCTTGAAGCTGTGACCTTCCCTTCGCCCTCAGAAGATTCTTCAACTCAAGACGGGAGATCGATGACTTCTTCAAAAGCGCCCGACAGGACCCATGGCAGAAGATCTGACTTTTCCTGAACACCCGATGAACAATCTTAAGGCTGGAAGACTTCGTCTTCCACTAAATTTAAGCTAACCCTAAAAGTTTCGATCTTTCTGAAGCACCGTTGGGATGCCCTAATTTTCCAGGAATCGAGGACCCCTCTAGTATGGTTAGGGAGCGGCAAAACTAACATCTGCTTGGAGAAGTCAATCTGTTCACGAAGCTTTTCCTCGATGGAAATCTACCGTGTCTCTCAGAAACTGAAGCTGTGATCTTCGACAAGAGCACGTCCACCGGAGGGTGGAGTCTAACTTAGGTGAACCTATAAAACCTTTCTAGTCCTACACTTAGTAATCTCGGGACGAGATTATTTTAAGGGGGGAAGGATTTGTAACACCCCGACTTTTGCAACCTAGTTTAGTGTCCATAGTGCAAAAATCCGGGGGAACAAAAACTTTTTCTAAAGACTAATTAAGATGAATTGCCTTGATCTGCTTGCAGCTGAATTGCCTTGATGTGCTTGTTAACATGAATTGCTTTGGTTTGCTTGTAGATGATTTGCCTTGATCTGCTGGTTTAGGTTTTCTTGAACACCTCAACACATCAGGATCACTTCTTCTCAACCAAGTCTTGAGTGATCCAAATTGTGTTATAGTCCAACCTTTACACCTCTGACTTAAATACCTCCACATGTGGCAATGTCAATGCACCTACCTTGAGATCCTCCTTGTGATGCACTTTAGCTCAGACTATCCTTTATTCAAGTTTTGAAAATCATCCACTCGCTAATCCTTTTATATCTTAAACCCTAGACACCAACCTTGAAACAAACTCCAAATTTGGCTAAGTCCTAAAAATGTTATCAGATTCAATTTCGGGGCCTTTAGATTAAGTTATCATTTGCCCTCTAATGTTATGCATTTGGCCCTAGACCTACCTTGTCATGTGAACGTTCCAACCATACCAATGCCTTGGACCAGATCACTCATATACCCACTTAACCTTGTTGCTTTTGAGGCCAAGTCAATAACCTGTTTTGGCAATATTAGAATATTCAAACTTTGCCAGTTGAGTCCTAAGCCCTCACACATGTTATAGGTTAAATCAAAGCACGAATCTTATCTATGCAACCCCCTCTACAACTCCAACATCTTGCATGTCCGGTGAGAGCCCGACAGCCCATATCTATCACTTGATCTTTTACAATATCCATTGTTTCAGTAGATCACTTCTTCCTCTTTTGCATCTTGTTTTTTTTAATACAAGTTTAATCCTCAAAACCCAAGGTGTGGGAATGATAGCTACATTATGTAGTAATCATCTACCCTTGAGATAATATTTCTTTTTCCAAAATCATTTTTACTCAAACCCGTTTACCTTCCTTTATTTGCCAAAAATCCCCAAAACCCTTCTTATAAAAGAGAGTTGTATTTATACAAAACACCTTTTCAAAACTGGGCAATCTAAGGCCTATACTTTACCCCCTAACCTTCTATCTCCAAAAATAAATATTTTTGAAGTGTTTTACTATTTTGTTCTTCTTTATTACAAAATGCATGGAAATGCCAAGCTATGCCATTTCGTGTACTTTTATTCATCAAATAATGGAGGGAACCTTATACCATGCTAACTTATGCATATAAAGCCAACTGGACCCAAAAACCTTAGGGTTGTTTACAAAAAAAATTCCAAATTCTTCCACAAACCAAATTTCACCAAATCTTGGCATTTAGACCAAATAGTAATCTGACCAACTCAAAAACTTTTCCAAAACTTTCAGGGCAATGATCTCCTTCACAACCATCCTTTTGACCAGAAGGATCAGACAAGTGCTTTGCTTCTACGTGAGCTTTATTTATTTAGATTTATTTTGGCCTGCAACCTCTTCTTTCTCTCTCGCTGAATCTTTGTATTCTGAACCAGGACGTTCCATCCCTACCTTGTGCTCTATATTTCTATCTTAGACAACACCACACGCATGCTACAGCACCATCTTGGACACATCTAATTGGAAATTATGGTGGCCGATTCCACGTCTTGGAACAAATCTTGCAGCCACTCTCCCCTTTTCTCATCTAAGCAAGTATTGGAGCGAATAGAGGTGACCAAGACACCACCACGACCACAAGCATCGGAGGCAGCACCCAGCTGACCCCAAACGATTGTCCCCTTCTGCCTTAAACGACCCAGCACGTTGCTGGCTCGAACCAGAGCGCCATCCATGGCCAGCACATCCCCCGGGCTTCTTTTGACCCTACAACCTGGCCACTGGCCTCCCCTTGATGTTATAGATCGATTCCTCACGCACACACGTCCTTGTACTCTTCTCCCCGGCCGTACTCGCCCGTGCTCTGATGTGCAGCGTTTCGACGAACACCTGGCAGGCGGACATGACGGCTCGACGACCACGCTCTCCCACGCCGAGCCAGGGCATCCGCTCCACTCCAAAACCGTCTCACGCAGGCAGACGCTCCTCGACCGCCGCCGCAGTACCCAATGGCGAGCCACCTCCTCCTCCTTTGCGCTCGACCTAGACAGTGTCCATCGTACACCGTCGCCTGGCGTATAAAACCCGACCGTCGCTGCTGCCCAGGTCCGCGCCTCGTCACAATCTAGTCCTACCACTCTCCTAACCCTCTACTAGATCCCCTGAGGGAGAATCCCTGCTCGTTCCCTACCTCGCCGACGGAGAAGAAGACCAAGCCGAGGCTCGACGACCGTCCATCGCCGTCGCCGACGAGGCCGCCATCACCTCTTCACACCCTCCCTGTGTCTCCCGACTCCGCAGCATATACTTGAACTGACCCCGTCCCTTTTCTTCGCCAGGAGCACGCCGAGAGATCACCGTCGACGGAGCTATGTCCGTGCGTGCGCGTCGCTCGCACACGTATACGCCGTCGATCGGCCGGGAAAACCGCCAGCCCGGCCGTGACGCCAAGCCGAGCTTCTGCAACCCCTCAACCTCCTGTCGTCCAAATCCTACGACAACCTCCACCCGTGAACGTCGCGCTCGTCCTGGTCGCGTCGACGACCGGAGCTCCGCCAGTCCGACCAAAGCGCCGAACCCTCGCCATCGCGGTCCTCCGTCTCGACCATGCATCGCCTCCGCCGACCCGAGACCCCACGGTGAGCTTCCCTTTTCCTCTCCGTCGAGTAAACGCAGCCGCGCCGCCGTTCGAGGGTCGTCGCCGGCGGAAGCAACGCTGGTCGCTCTATCCGCATCGTGCGAGTTCATGCAGCGGACATGCAGCCCAGCCTTGCATGGCAGTCTGACCCGCCTGGGCTGTGCTGAGCTGCTGCATCTCGCGTGTGTGGATGCCAATCTGGGCCGACCCGGCACAAATCCATCACGCCCCAGCAGCTTCAGTCCGTTTTTTTTTTCTTCTTTTCCTGGAAGATAAAACCAACCCAGATCTGACCTGTTAGGTTTTAAATTCACCAAATATTCCTGGTTGCTCCAAATTTTATGATTCAAATTTCTTTGTGTTCATTAACAAAATATAGACCATCTCCAGTTGCATGCATGTGGATATCTATTTTTTTTATTTACTGGTATTTAGTATTCTGAAATGTTGCTGTTTTTGTATAAAATTATGTGTGGTAGTTTTGTGCAGCTTTTTGCAGTGAGCCTAATTTTGTAGTAGCGTAAAACTTAGTAGCTTCATTTTGGCGTAGGTCTCACATGCACAGGAGCTTCCTAGATCTTTCTTGATGAATAAAACTAGATATGTCCAGTGAGTTATCCACTGATTTTTATTTTGAAAAATACAAAGTGTTTTGGGACAAACCCAAGTCTCTCTGTTAGATGTCATGTTAGGGTATGTCCAGGTCAAGGGAATTTTTTTTTGACTGTTATTTTATTTCTGTGGATTTTATAACCAAGACAGGGTACCTTTTTAGTATATAAATTGTGATAATTATTTTATAGCTCAGAAAAATTCCAAACCAGTTTTGGTAGATCACATTTTACGATACCTATCCAGTGATATTTTTGTTACTGGTTGGATATGCTCCGATGACTGTGTGTCTTGAAAATGGTTGGCTCTAGTTTCTGCCATGTCAAAATATTTAAAAATATTTAAAAGCTTATTTTTGAAAACTTCCAGTGCATGTGAGTTCCACGTGTTAATAGCTTCCAGTAGATATGCTGCATGTATTTTTTTGAGCAACCCAAAGATTTAGGTCATTTATTTAGTTCCTAAGCCATTTATCGTTTTATAAAAAAAAAATCTAATGTTTTAAAAACCCAAATTTAGTGAATCCAATTTATGTAGCTTTATAAAGTCAAGATCTACACTCGGTGATTTTACCAAATTTGTGTGTGCATTTTTATAGAGTGGTTTGTTAAAGTGGTGTTGTTGCTTATTTTACCCATAGGGAAATTGTGTGGTTTATGTTTAAAATACTTTTTAATGAACCTTGGCACCAGACCTCTACTGGTGGTTTCCAAAGGTCATTAGCCACCTTTGATTGTGTAGATTATGATTTGTTGTGAGGCAGAGCCTTTTTAGCAAAATAACCATTTTGCCCTAGGTGTTATTATTTGATGTGTTTAGTGTCTCTGATTTAGTGGTTTGCTGTTGTGTGTTGTTATGTGGTTTGATGCTATGCCTAAGGATTGATTGCTTTTTTTTTTTTGCGACGTTAGAATGCGAGTACTATCGGAGAAGAAGGAGAGGATCTTGGTGAGGATTTCGAAGAGGAAGGAAGAGCAGAAGGTTCGTGAAGATGAAGTCCAGGGACAAATAGCCAACCAAGGCAAGCCACCTCTTGATGCATATCTCATCCTAATTATCTTACTCTTGCATTATTAGCAGTTTTATAAATTGCATGATTTTATTTATTTATGTGGGTGGTTATTTCCACCCGGAGTTTTATTATGCCACCCTTAGGGTGCAGTCCTCGTTGGTACCTACTAATCAAACCCCTATTAGTGATATGGTGCTTACCACCTTATCATCCTTGTCGCCAATTTTCAAGAAAAGTTGGACTATAGGTTTGGAGCCCTGGAAAAATGGTTGTGATATTGTTTTCAAGAAAAGAAGTTTTTCAAAAACCTTGGAATGGGGTAGCCCTGCCCATGTGTGAGTTTATGAAAGGAAAAAGGTTTACGGGAAGAAGATCTGCTGGGAGCAAGAGAAGTGAAGAAAATTGTTTTCGAAAACCTTTTGTTGACTGAGTACATCACCGGACCTAGCCAGTACAACCACATTACCCTTTAGTGGGACGGGGTGTAGCGTAGTAGTTTGTCTCGCCTTAGTTTGGGTCCTGCAAGTGTAAGGGGTTGTCCGATCATGGACACCTATCGACCGGGCCTTCCCGACACCGGGGACGCCTTTCCTTCTTTTTAGATGGCAGGGGTACAACCTATGAGATCCCATTGAATAATGCCCGCAGTTGGTCGCGGCATTCGGAGGGTCGAGCTGGTCGGGGAATTTGCTACTCCTGGGTAAACGACCCTCGGACTCGGTGTTGGGAGGTACAACTCTAGGCGGCATGTCTTAGGCTAAGGCGAGCAGCGAAAAACTACGGTATCTTGTCGTGGCATATGTTGTTATGCAGGGATGATGCCCACACGATAAGTATTCGGATCTTGTGGGGAAAGTGTACAACCTCTGCAGAGTATAAATCTATTCGAATAGCCGTGTCCGCGGCAATGGACGTGGGAAAGGAAGTGCTGAGTATCAGAAGGAGTTTTGGTTTATAAAAGTGACTTTCTCAAAAATGTTTCGGGAAAATGATGCCAGTGGGACTGGTGGAAATGTACCTTGGAGGTACGGTGGAAAGTTGGAAAAGTTGTTTTGGCCATATGAGATGGCCGGAAAGGAAAATGGGTCACCCTTACCTATTAGTCTTCAAAAGAAACTTGTTTTTGAAAAGGTTTTCAACAAAGATATAGAGATGTCGTACTCTCGAGAGGAACCACCTCTCGCTCCTTGTCGCCCTAGTTTAGTGCCTGATCCTTGCTGCGCAAATATGCATATCCTTTACTTCTCTCTAGGGTGGTTTGCGAGTACAATTCATAATGTACTCATGGCTTTGTCCCGGCTATTTACTTGGCCAGACTTGGAGGAACCGACGATGAAGAAGGAGTCGACGACGTCTATGCGAGCTAGGAACGTCTTCCAGTCAGTTTCCTGTAGGGTTATGGCATGACTTGGGCCATGCGAACGCTTTCATCTGAAGTATTTCCGCTGCGTGATTGTTGATCTTCCGCCATTGCGGCTCTTATGTAAGTATTGGTCATGTGACTGTTGTAATCTTTTTATTCGGTCTTGTAATGGATGATGTATTTGATACGGTCCGGTTATGCTTTCACGACACACGATCATGGGATCGTGAATGTGTATGCATAACGGGTGTTTCGGACAGACGGTAGAGCCCCCTGACACGCCGTGGGACATTCTACGACAACTGCGTCAACATCGGCAGGATGGCGACCACCGATCACGTACGAGGAGCTGCTGATGATCACAAGAAGAAATATGATGAGGTCAAGGCTCTTATCCGATTGATACGTCCATTTTGCATCACTATTTTATATCATAATTTGCTGGTATTCATTGATATATTTCATATTTAGAGATGATACTTATGTTATTTCATCTATTTTGCATGTTTCATGATCGTTGGAGAATTATTCACCGGAGTCAAGATTCTGCTGGAAAAGCACCGTCAGGTACCATATTTCGGAAGATCAACAATTGACGGCAATTATACGAAAATTCCTATTTTTCCAGAAGACGGGGAGCCAAAGGAGGGGCCGAGAGGGGCCGCCATGGGCCCCACCATAGGCGGCGCGGGCCCGGCCTGGCCGCGCCGCCTTGTGGGAGGGGCCCACAGCCCGCCTCCGCCTCTCCGTACTTCTTCGTCCCGAAAACGTAAGACCCGGGAGTTACGGAGAATTGACAGAGCCGCCTCTGCGGGGCGGAGAAACACCAGAGAGAAAAGAGCTCTCCGGCGGGCAGGAATCCGGCTCCCGGAGGGGAAATCGACGCCATCGCCATCGTCATCGAGCTGACATCATCTCCATCATCATCATCATCATCATCATCATCATCATCATCTCCATCATCTACACCGCCATCTCCACCGCTGCATCTCGTCACCGCTGTAACGATTTGGGTTGGATCTTGATTGTTTGATAGGGGAAACTCTCCGGGTGTTGATTACTACTTGTTATTGATGCTATTGAGTGAAACCATTGAACCAAGGTTTATGTTCAGATTGTTATTCATCATTATATCACCTCTGATCATGTTCCATATGATGTCTCGTGAGTAGTTCGTTTAGTTCTTGAGGACATGGGTGAAGTCTAAATGTTAGTAGTGAATTATTGTTGAGTAGTATTCAATGTTATGATATTTAAGTTGTGGTGTTACTCTTCTAGTGGTGTCATGTGAACGTGATACTTCACCTTTATGGGCCTAGGGGAGTGTATCTTGTATTCGTTTAATAGTGGGGTTGCCGGAGTGACAACAACCTAAACCCCCGTTAGTATATCGGTGCAGGAGGGATAGCAGGATCTCAGAGTTTAAGGCTGTGGTTAGATTTATCTTAATTACTTTCTTGTATTTGCGGATGCTTGCAGGGGTATAATCACAAGTATGTATTAGTCCTAGGAAGGGCGGTGCATTAGCATAGGTTCACCCACAACACTTATCAAAACAATGAAGATTAATCAGTAGTATGAAGCGAAAGCACTAGACTAAAATCCCCGTGTGTCCTCAGAACGTTTGGTCATTATAAGTAAACAAACGGCTTGTCCTTTGTGCTAAAAAGGATTGGGCCACTCGCTGCAATTATTTCTCTCGCATTTTATTTACTTGTACTTTATTTATCTTGCTATATCAAAACCCCCGAATACTTGTCCGTGAGCATTTATAAAAGAATCCTTCATCGAAATCCTTTCAACACTCCTCGTTGGGTTGACACTCTTATTTATCGAGTACTACGATACACCCTATGTTGTGGGTCATCAAGACTATTTTCCGGCGCCGTTGCCGGGGAGTGAAGCGCTATTGGTAAGGAAACTTTTCCGTACGTGCTGATTTTGTTTCTGTTTGCTACTATAAGTCATTATGGAGAGATCCTCCTTGAATTTCTATTTGGGAATCTACTACTACTGCAACGGTAGTGGATGAGCCAGTGAGGAAGTAATACCATATAAAATACCTATGAAAATTATTGAACGTGTTGTGGATAACCGCTATGAAGGGGATGGAACTGTTCATCCTGGAGATCATTTTGTTTTTACATGAATTATGCGGGTTATTCAAATGTGCAGGTATTTCAATGGATGAAGTTAGGAAGAAATTATTTGTTATGTCGCTATCTGGTAAAGCGGCGCATTGGTATAAACTGCTGAAGGATGGGCGTTCTCTTGATTGGAAGGATATTGTGCCTCTATTTTACTCCAAATTTTATCCTCCAAGTGAAATTCACAAAGACCGCAACCGTATATATAATTTCGGCCTCATGATGGAGAGAGTATTGCCCAAGCGTGGGGGAGATTGAAGTCTTTAATGCTCAAATGCCCCATTCATGAGCTTCTGGTAATATTATTATTGATAATTTCTATGCAAGAGCATCTTTCAAGATAAAACCTTCTGGATACTTCTTGTTACTGGATCATTCCACCTTATGATAAAGAAGAGTTTAAATGGGACCTTCTTGATGGAATCCAAGAGAAAATACCGAAGGATGGGAGAACGACAAGGTAGAGTGTCCGGTATAAATTATAATTATGAATGCATTTAAACTTTTATGGATATTGATGAATATCGTAATATGAGTGCTACATATGGTCTTGACTCTCAAGTTGTTGCAAATATTTATAAAGCCTTTGCCTCTCATTTTGAATTGCCTAGGAAGAATTTTGATAAGTATCATGAACCATATAAAGATAAGTTGATTCACCTAAAGGTAAATGTATTGGAAATTAAGCTTCATTGATCATATTCTTCTGAGCTTATATTGAAAAAAGCTCTTTCCACCAACTAAAATGAAGGAGTGATAAAGTAGTATAACTAGTGTAGTTAATAAAAGTGCAAAGAAACCATAGAACCCTGAAGAGCAAATAAAAGTTGAACTGCTTGTTCAAATGGTGTCAAAGATCTTGTGACCGAAAATGTGGAAGATGGTCATATTATTTTTGTGAAGATGCTTCTAATATTGTTTCGCATCCTAATAAGTCTATGGAAGCCAGTGTTCCTGTGCTCTCTGTTCGAATTGGTGATCATTGCTTATGGTTTATGTGATATTGGTGCAAGTATTAGTGCTATTCCTTATGAGCTCTATACGGAAATTATGCATGAAATTGGTTCTTGTGAACTTGAAGATATTGATGTGGTTCTTCGGCTAGCTAATAGAGAAACTATCTCTCCCATTGGTATTGTTCGAGATGTTGAAGTTCTATATAAGATTAAATATCCCGCTGACTTTTTGGTACTTGGTTCTGCTGTTAGTAAGTTTTGTCCTATTATTTTTGGTAGACCTTTTCCAATACACGTGGAGCTATTATAGATTGCAAAGAAAGAGAAAATTGTTACTAAATTTTCTTGTGAATCTTATAAGTTTAACTTCTCTAAATTTGCAAAACTCCTTATAAAGTGATTTGCTAATGAAGATTTTAGAGTTAAACAGTGTGCATCTATTGCTCTTGCTCCTAGTAATCCTTTGCAGCAACATTTGGAGAATAGTAGAGTGAAGTTTTAGGGAAGAAAGGGATGAGCTTGATGAAATTTTCCTTCGTCAACCTGTTCTTAAACATGACTTAGGTTGAGGATTTAGGTGTTACACCACCACCAAAGGAAGATCCGTTTTTGATTTGAAACCATTACGATAATCTTAAGTATGCTTATATTGATGAGAAGAAACATATCATGTTATTATTATTGCTATTTCAGATATTGAGGAAGAAAGGTTATTGGAAATATTGAACACCGAGGAGCTATTGGCTACACTCTTGATGATTTGAAGGATTTCTCCCGCTATTTGCCAACATGCCATTAATATAAAGATGGTGCAAAACTGTTGTTGAACATCAGTGTCGTCTAATTCCTAAGATGAAGGATGTGGTAAGAAATGAGGTGTTAAAACTTCTTGAAGCGGGTATTATAATCCTATTGCTGATAGTAGATGGGTTAGTCCTGGCATTGTGCTAAGAAAGGAGGATAACTGTTGTGCCTAATGATAATGATGAGCTTATTCCTCAAAGAGTAGTTATAGGGTATAGAATGTGCATTGATTTGAAAAGTTAATAAAGTTACTAAGAAAGATCATTACCCTTTACCTTTTATTGATCAAATGTTAGAAAGGTTGTGTAAAAATACTCATTTCTGTTTTCTTGATGGATATTCTGGGTTTTCACAAATTGATGTTAGAGCTAAAGATCAAGAGAAAACCACTTTCACTTGTCCCTATGGAACTTATGCATAGCGTATGCCTTTTGGTTTGTGTAATGCTCATGCTACTTTTAAAAGATGCATATGTCTGCTATTTTCATGGCTTTTGTGAAAAGATTGTTGAGGTATTCATGGATGATTTTT
The DNA here is from genome assembly GCA_030979885.1 of Lolium multiflorum. Taxonomy (NCBI): domain Eukaryota; kingdom Viridiplantae; phylum Streptophyta; class Magnoliopsida; order Poales; family Poaceae; genus Lolium; species Lolium multiflorum. Next base: position 25,722 of record JAUUTY010000411.1, read on the forward strand.
CTGTCTACGTAAAAAAAAGAAAAACAGATGATATGCATATGAATGATTATTCAACTGTGTTATTGCTTTCTAATTCTTCCTCTGGTTTGCTGTGTGCTTTAATCAGGTTTCGTCATTTTGAAGAGCTGCATCGGCGTCTGAAAGAATATCCTCAGTACAGTCTTCACTTGCCTCCAAAGCATTTCCTCTCATCAGGGTTAGAGGTTCCTGTTGTTCGAGAGAGATGCAAGTTGCTTGACATATATCTAAAGGTTTATTTCTTTGCGCTATTTGAAGATACTTTCTTTAGTTATCACTTTCTCCTTAAGTTTGAGTATTGGCATTGAGATGTCTAATCAAGAAACAATCTCTTGGAATGTACTTAGTTTGAGTCTTAGTTAAGTATCCGACTAAAACAGTGCAAATCATGTCTGCAAGCATGAATGTTGATTACATGCACTGCCTTGATACATTGAGCTATGCTACTTTCTGGTCTTATAACATCAGTCAGCTTTTTTTTTTCCTCTGTAATTTCCATGTGGTCTGTAACCTTGAAATCGACATCTTATCTTTTGTCATGCTAGCTTTACATAGTGCTCTGTTATCTGCTCCTGAAGTTTGGTTAAATTCTGAATATATAATAACTCTGCCTGTTAATTCTACAGAATCTTCTTCAGATCCCCACTGTTTCAAGCTGTATTGAAGTCTGGGATTTTTTAAGTGTTGATTCACAGGTTAGTGTCTTCTAAACCATACCATGCCCAACCTTTTTCAAAGTGCTGTGTATAACAGAGAAATATCCTTGTTGCAGACATACATATTCTCAGATTCTCTCTCTGTTATCCAGGCACTGTCAGGTGAGCAATCTCCTTTCATTGAGTTAGCTAGTTTCTCTTTCTAAATTCTTTGTGCACAGGTTAATACCCACATCCTGATTTCATGCAGTCAATTTAGATGTAAGATCTAATGAGAAGGGTGCAAAACCATTGAATTCTCCCAAAGCTTTGAATGGAAATTTGTCCTCTACAAGACAGTCTGTAAGTGGATATCAAAATGATAACTTGCAAAAGGATAAGGATTTTGCTGCTGTTGATGGTTTGAGACTGAGGAAAGGAAGTACAGATCAGAATTTAGAAACTAGTGTTAGCAACGCAAGTGCAGATATGTATCAAGACCACTCTGGAAGTGATCCTGAACAAAATGATTACTCGTTTTCGATAAATTCAGGAGATCATAAGAAAATGCTGGCAAGTCAAACTGATTATACATCTCCAATTTTGGAATCTGATGGATACTCAGTGACTCCTAATGAAGTACGTTCTGATTGTTTCTACAACTCTTACCATCAATTCATCATGTCTGCTCAATCTATATTTCGTGTTTTTGCAACCATTTTTCCATTTGATGTTCTTTTACTTTAATTGTATGTTGCGCAGCAGCTGCATGGCTGACAATTTTGTTCGTACTTTAATGCAGTGGATGGCTCCAAATGTTAGTGCCCCCATATTTCACCTGGTTGATGTGATTTTTCAGCTCCAAGATGGAGGCTGGATCAGGTGAGTTAATTCTAGACCCTTGATTACGACTAATATTTAGCATCTGTAACTGTAACCTTGGTATGTGCACTTCTGTATAATGAACCCAGGTTTGAATGATCTCCAATAACCTATTCGTTTTTGTTTTTGTAGACGACAAGCATTTTGGGTAGCAAAGCAAATACTGCAATTAGGAATGGGAGACACATTTGATGACTGGCTTGTTGAGAAAATTCAGTTACTGAGAAAGGGGAGGATAATTGCTTTTGCAGTCAAGCGTGTTGAACAGGTAAGTCTATGGTTGTAGACCTAGAAAAGCAGGTGTCAACAGCCAAAACAATGTAGAAGGAGTTGTTTAATTCAGTTAGCCAATTAGACAAATTCTTCTCATCGTGTCTTGATTCTGCCCCTAATTTAGGCTGTATGCTTCCCTGTTTTAACTCTGCAGATACTCTGGCCAGATGGAATTTTCATGACAAAGCATCCCAGCAGAAAACCAGCTGAACCTTCTCCTGGTGCCCAGAATGATGGGAAGACAAACTATCTGACTGAAGAACAACGATTGGAAGCTGCACATCGTGCAGATTTTGTCCGTGAACTTATAATAGGTAAACTTGGTACATGCTATCATTGCTAATTAGAGAAACAGGGGCGCGCCCCTGGCTCTTTTTGCTACCTGCTATCCCTCTTATATTTTTCAATGTCTCGAGAGACATAACAATATAATGCTATCAGACTCGTCACCTCTGTGATTTGTAGTTGCTATGTTCTTTAGAGTTCTTCTGTTAGCACTGATTGTTCACTGTTTTTATCTGCACAGATAAAGCACCATCTGCGCTAGTGAGTCTGGTTGGTCGAAAGGAGTACGAAAGATGTGCTCAGGATATCTACTTCTTTCTTCAGGTAAAAAAATCTTTGGGGATTCAGTGCATACAGAATGCAGATTTACCATTTTATTCAACACTATGCACATTGTCAGTTCTATTAGCATGAAAGTTCCTAGTGTTTCCCCTTTTACCAGTCATTGCTTATGCAGCTGACATATAAGCCATCTCTTTTTCCCATTCATCGTCCTCATAATTCTCAGTATTGTTATTTTATGAAGTCAGCATATCAGCATGTTTGGCACAAACTCATACGGCCCTTCATCAATCAACTTAACCAGTGTCGACCTGTTTAAGACCAGTAGATTTAAGTTTGTAGTCATACAGTCCTAAAACATTCATGTTCATAGTCATATGCTTATATGCTGTAAATTCTACTGTAGGAAAGAAACATGAAGATAGATGAAACATTAGAATGAGCAACTGTATGATCGTTAACTGATATATACAATTGGTTTTTCCCTGCAGTCCCAAGTTTGTCTGAAGCAGCTAACATTTGAACTCCTAGAGCTCCTTGTCCTCGCTGCATTTCCGGAGCTGGACGACACCGTGAGGAAGTGGCACGAAGACAAACATGAGTTCGCTGCCCTGGAATGATTTCTTTGTGACAGATCGAGTCTCCCTGGAGCGCCGATATGTTTCACTGTAAATAAGGTGATATCAATAGCGCTGCTGTTTTCGATAGCTTAGTTTTGTGCAGTGTGAATACGAGTAGCTAGCTAACAACTCGCATTGCGAGGACTGGTCCCTTCCCCCCTTGGACCTTACCCACGCCGGTTTCGTGTTTGACGGAATGGTGTGCGTCCTTTTTCGTGTTCTTTTTCCTGGAATGGGGTTTTGTATACGTAATGCAGCATGCAAAGAAAGAGAGGTTGGTACAGGTTTTTCCTGTCACTGTGGCGCAGGATAGCTGCACACTTCGTTAGCCTTTGTAATCCATTTTGGTTACATCCAACTTATACATATCTGCGATGATGAATGAAGATAAGAGTTGTCACTTCATGCATGGAGGAGTTCATCAGTTCCTGGGAGTGGAGATTTTTGGCTCCCCAGCTCTACTGATCCGGTTAAAACAATATCAAATATAATATCAAAAATTGTCTTTGACACATGGGCACCAGTGCTCCCTTCAATTCCAGATTTTTAAATTTTTTAAAACCTCAGACTTCTGTGTCTCTAAAAATTATGGTGTTAAATATATAGATAGATATGTACAGTATAGGTGTATGCAAAAAAGTCATGTTAAAAAATACGTTGTATTTTAGGAAATATAAAAAAGACAAATTTGTGACAGTAAATGGTAGTACAATAGTATTAAAATAGTATGTCTTTTTGTTAGAAATTTGTTTATTTTGTATTTCTTAAAATTTAAAGTATTTTTACCGGGACTTTTTTGCGTAGACTCCATGTGTACACATCTATCTACATATTTAATGCCATAATTTTTGGAAAAATAGAAGTGTGAAATATTAAAAAATTTAAAAATCTGAAAGTGGAGGGAGCACTGGTGCTCATGTGCAGCAAATCCCTATCCATATAATATTTACAAGTTTAAAAAAAGGAAAAAAAATGGATGTAGCCAACGGGTGCAAAATTTCAATTTCAAATACTCCATATTTTGAGCTACACAAAAATGACAAAACTGTTGATCTGTAACACATATAAAGAGTTTCGTATTGCTACTTTGCATCCTTGTAGAATACACCACTGACTATGTCCATTTTTTTTAGATTTTTTTGGAACTTCTATATAGGAGTATGATCTTTGAGAATTGCGTTGTGGCTCTCGTGTGCCACAACCACCGATACCAACGTGTGACACCTGTGCAGGGACCACTGACGCATGTTATACCGATTGTTGTATAGTCTAGTTTTCTGTTTTAGCCACCGCCGTATTTGGATCAAATATCATCACCTACCTAGACCCACCTGTTTTAATGTGACAACTGCCTGGACGCCTGGTACACCGAAGTCGTATTCTTTAGAATGAAGGGGTCACTCAGCTCGGGAGCCAAAGACACTTTTCAAGTTCCTGGTTGCTAGAGTAGTAAGGGGCTATTTGAATTGTGGCCATCGGTTGCCATACCAAAATTTCGGAGTTGATTAGTATCATGAGCTAGTATTTGGTTTGAAGTCATCCTATCTCAGCCACGTCAAAAATTCTGGTCCCTACTCTAGTTTATGCGCCCACGCGCTGGTGAAACTTAGGCGGATCCTTCGCCAATATTTTGGCGAGCCTCGATTTGGCAAATTGGGACGGGCGAATCCTTCGCCAATATTTTGGCGTGCCCTGATTTGGCGTGGCGAGCAGGGCACAAACCAAACAGCCCCTAACTGAAGGTAACAAAAACGAAAGGGTCGCGTCGGGCGACCGATCCCGTCCCCGGATCGGTCGCACAGCCACCGCTCGTTCCGTCCATCGGACGCTCAAGAATCAATGCTGGACATGTCGCTTTCAAAGGTGCAGTACGCGTGTCCGGTCTTGTCCCGCGTTGCAGCGCTGCATTGAGGTGCATGCACGCGCGTTCGTGCATGAAGCCTACTTGGGCTAGCTACTAGCTGCCTAATTGTGCTTGACTCGCACGAACCGTGCCAAAGATTTTGCAGATGCATGGCAGTGCTTGCATTGGTGGGCTTCTCTTGTGCTTGCTTTTACACTACAACACAACTAGCTTCACATCACGTAAAAAAATGTAGCCACATACTACTTTACAACAAATTGTCTCAAGATTATTTTAGAAGAAATTATAATTAAAACGCCAAATATTCTCTCAACATTTCACAATGGTAATACAACAAATCGGTATGCAACCATATTCCGCAATATTTAGAATCACGAAAAATCTGGGAGAAACACAAAAATGTAGAAAACACCAGAAAAATCATGCAACATCTTATTGTGCTTTCTTAAAAAAATTGTGCAAGTTTTTTTTACATTTTTTTTTAAAAAATGCAACATTATAAAATCAGAACAAAACACAACTTGTACACCCAGAAACAATTGCAATATCTTGCATGTGCTTTCACAACAAAAATTATACAAGTTCTTCACAATTTGGCATCACTTATACCACATCGAGAAACCTGAGAAAACAAAATTTGTAGCAAACGGATTTGAAAGTATAGAGATGGTAAACCTAGAGGGGGTGAATAGGTTTCTATGATAATGAATTCTTTCTTTCTTGATAATAAACTATTGGAATATCAAGGTGAGCCTAATGCAAACTAGGTGAAGTAACCTATGTGAGGATACAGCCTTTCGGTACGAAGCTCTCACAGGCAGTTAAATCAGAAGTAAGGAGTTCGGTTAGAATAACCGATAGCGGAGATGAGGATGTATTCCCGTGTTCCCTTGCTGCAACAAAGTGCGTCACGTTTGGAGGTGGAGTCCCACAGAAGAGTTCCCACAGCTCACGAGCTCACCCTATTCTCGGGCCTATCCTGAAGGTGAGCTCTCTGCTTGGTAGACTTTGAGGTAGCCTCCAAACCTTCACAATCTTGCTCGGAGCAGATCCACAGCCCGGAGCTTCGGACTCCTCTTGCCCACCTCGGGTTTCCAAGGAACCCTAGGAAGCCAGCTTCTTGAATACGAGGGGGAATGAGATTTGGCTTGATAGAACGGTGGGTGGGTCTCTCTGTCGTTTCCAGGAGGATTTGAGTTGGAGTGGAGAGGGACAGAAACTTTGGTGTTCTAACAATGGAGTATGAGAGAGAGGAGCTCAAAACGACTTGTGGTGTGGTACCTAGCTGACCCAGGAAGGTGAAACCTGTTATAGTGTTCTTGAAATATAGCCGTTGGTCACTTGCCACATCGGCGGATTATCGAGGAGCACGGTCGGCGGATCTTACGCCGAGGCAGGCGGTCCACGGCCGGTCGAGGCAAGACCATGGCCAGGCAAGCCGGTTCCAACGGGCCAGGTCAAGGTCTTGTGGGCGAGCGCCATTCTTTTCTTGGATAGTGCCGGATAGCACGAGCGCAAGCGGTTACAGTGAGACGCCCGATCGAACCAATCCGCAAGACAGCTGGAAACGGCCGGTTCAAGCCGAAGTGCAGCGACAGGACAGCTCTTCATTCTTCTGGATCTTGTCCGGATGTACCAGTCAGCAGTCGGTTGGTGGCCGGGTGGTCGGCGCCAGACGATCGGCCGGATGCAGGGCCGGCAGTCTGCAGAGCTCTTCCCGATTCTTCATCGATTTGGGGGGGCTCCCGTTGCCTTCTTGTTCCATCGATACCGTTATACCTCTTTGGCTAATACCTTGAATTATCTTGTAGACATGTATTAGTCCAAATACTCTATCACACAGTGTCATAGTTACCAAAATAATGGATAAAGGTAAAATATTACAATCTCCCCCTTTGGTATACGATGACAAACGCTAAAGTCACATATAAATATTATGATAAGCTTTAAACCTTGATTCCATATAAGATATTGAGATGCTCCCCCATAAAGTGTGCTCTTGGAGAATTTCGTTGAATGAAATTAAACACTAGTGGATCATGAAGTACGTCTCAGCATTATCGATAATTTCTTATGTTCTGTGCTACTTTATTGATACATGTTTTATGCACCGTATATGTCATATTTATGCATTTTACGGAACTAACCTATTAACAAGATGCGAAGAACCGATTCTTCATTTTACACTGTTTTGGTTTGAAATCTGTAAAGAAATATTCTCGGAATTAGACCCAGAAACTTTTCGCCCGGTCTATTTTTGCATGGAAACTCGGAAGGCAGAAGATCCCTAGCAGAGTGGGGCCACGGGCAGCCGGGGTGGTAGCGCGGCTAAACTACGGCTCTTGGCGGGCCTATCCCTGGGCCCTCGTGTGGCCCTCGCGTTGACCCTCGCCTGCCAGCTTAGTGCGAGAACTCCCAGTCTGAAAGTACGATCGGAAACCTTACGGAAGGCAGCAGCGCGAATCCCATCTCGGGGGATTCGGGATCGCCTCGACACCACTGCTTGGGAGGGATCATCTCGGGGACTCTACCGCCATGGTCGCCTCCCAGGAGTGATGAGTGGAAGTAGTCCACCCTGGACCATGGGTCCATAGCATTAGCTAGTGGTCGTCTTCTCCTTGTTGTGGCATTGTTAGATCTTGTGAGCTGCTAACATGATCAAGATCATACATGTAATTCTATATGTTGTGTTTGTCGGGATCAGATGGATAGAGAGTACTATGATTATGGTGATTATCGATCTATTGTTCATGTGTTGTTTATGGTCTTGCATGCTGTCCGTTATTAGTAGAGGCTCTGGCGAAGTTTTTACTCTTAACTCCAGAGGTATTTATGCTCGATAATTGGGTTCATGCCTTCATTGACACACCAGGGCCGGTGACGGAAAGTTCTAAAGGTTGCTTGATGTCTGTTGCCACTGAGGATAAAACATTGATGCTATGTCTAAGGATGTAGTTGTTGTTGATTACATTACGCACCATACTTAGCAATTATCTGTTGTTTACAACATCTTTGAGAGGTTCGGATGATAACTTTGAAGGTGGACTTTTTAGGCATAGATGCGGTTGGATGAGGATCTATGTACTTTGTCGTAATGCCCAATTAAATCTCTCACTATATTTACCATGTCATGTATGCATTGTTATGCCTTTCTCTATTTGTCAATTGCCCCGCGTAATTTGTTCACCCAACATGCTTTTATCTTATAGGAGAGACACCTCTAATGATTGTGGACCCGGTCCTATTCTTTATAGCATACAATCTACTTGTTTTCTGTTTTCTTTGCAAACATCTTCCACGCGATACGCTTTTGTTTTCAGCAAGCGGTGAGATTGACAACCTCAGCATTTCGTTGGGACAAAGTAACTGAACCCAATGGTATGCGGAGTTCGCGTTAGCGCGGAATCCTGGTGTTGCGCGCATCACATTTCGCGACCATCAACCTTCGCGTGCTTCTTGGCTCCTCTCTTTTGGTTCGATTAAACCTTGGTTTCTTTACGAGGGAAAACTTTACTACTGTTATCATCATACCTTCCTCTTAGGGTTCCCAACCCGGACGTGTGAGTTACACGCCATCAAGCTAATTTTACGGCGCTAGATTCTGCAAGTCAGATCAAGACACGCTGCAAGAGAAGTCTCCACTTCTCAATCTCTTTACTTTGTTTTGTCTTGCTTTATTTTATTTTCTCTTGTTGCTATATCAAAAACACAAAAAAAATTAGTGCCCATTGCTATCTAGTTTGTTTTATTCCTAGTTGCTAAAATGAATACCCACGAAAATGCTAAGTTGTGTGACTTCACAATGCAAATAATAATGATTTCCTATGCACACCTATTACTCCACACCTTACTACAGTGAGAATTCTTTGAAATTAAACTGCTTTACTAAATCTTGTCATGAGAGATCAATTTTATGGTGTTAGTTCTATGATGCTGCTCCCCATCTCAATAATTTTGTTGAACTTTGTGAAGTAAAAAGTATAAAGATGTAGATGGTGATATTATTAAATTGAAAGTGTTTCCTTTCTCATTAAGAGGAAGAGCTAAAGATTGGTTGCTATCTTTGCCTAAGAATAGTATTGATTCATGGATAAATGCAGGATGCTTTTATTGGTAGATATTATCCTCCAGCTAAAATTATATCGTGAAGTAGCATAATGAATTTTAAGCAATTAGATCTGAACATGTTGCTCAAGCTTGGAGAATGAAAACTTTGGTAAAGAATTGCCCAACCCATGGGTGACTACTTGGATGATCATCCAAACCTTCTATGCGAGGACTAAATTTTTCTTAGGAATTTATTGGATTCAATTCTTTGGAGGTACTGTATGTCCATCACATTGGGCGCCTACAAAACTTCTTGATGATATGATGATAAATTATACTGAATGGCAGACTGAGAGGACACCACAAGGTAAGAAGGTAAATTACGATGAAACCTCTTCCTTGAATGATAAGATTGATGTGATTAAGTGTACATGCTTGTGAATGGTAGATCTAATGTAGATCCAAATAATGTTCCTTTAGCTTCATTAGTTTCTTCAAAGAGAAAATGTTGATGTGAACATTAAAATAATAATTTCAACAACAATGCTTATAGGAACAACTGTGGTAATAACTATAAGGCCATATCATTCTGGTAATGGTTATGGTAATTCTTGTAAATTCTTACAATAATAATAAAGGTGTACCCTCTGGTCTTGACCATGCTTAAAATTTATTAGTACACACAAAGCTGCTTTTAACAAATCTATTGAGGAAAAGCTTGATAAAATTGATGCTATTACTTCTAGAGTTGATAGACTTGCCTACGATGTTAATCTTTTAAAGTTGAAAGTTATGCCTAATATTGGTATTGATAATAAGATTACTACTACAGCAAATGCCATCCAAGTTAGAATTAATGAGAATATAAGATTAATGCATGGCTGCGTGCTAGGTGGGATAGAGAAAATGAAAAACTAGCTAAAGAGAATAATGTAGCTAAGTTTGGACTATTACCACCACTAGTAATGCTAATTCTTACATGTTGCTGCACCTCCTACTATCAATGGTAATATAATTGAATTGTTGGCAATGTTTCTACTCCTAATGCAAGGCGTACAACCGCCTGAAATTGCTAAAGCTGCTGACCTTGTGATAAAGCTGGCCCAAAAATTTTTCCAGCCTTGAACAATGATCCCATTACGTAGCTCATAATGATTTAGATTTTGATGATTGCCACATCTCTGAAGTTATAAAGTTCTTACAAAAAACTTGCTAAAAGTCCTAATGCTAGTGCTATAAATTTAGCCTTTACAAGCATATTACAAATGCTCTCATAAAAATTGAAAGAGAAACTAAAACTTGAAACTTCTATTCCTAGAAAGTTAGAAGATGGTTAGGAGCCCATCATTAAAATGAAATTCAATGACTTTGAATGTAATGCTTTATGTGATCTTGGTGCAAGTATTTCTTGTATCCCTAAGATTTATGATATGCTTGACTACCATTGAAGAATTGTTATTTGGATGTTAATCTTTAGATAATGTTAAAAACCTTTGGGGAGGAAGTTATTAATGTATGACTACGGTTAACAATAACCTTGTCCAGATTGATTTTGTTGTCTTGGATATGAATGCAATGCATCTTGTCCAATTGTGTTGGGAAGACCTTTTCTTGGAATTGTTAGTGCTGTTATTGATATGAGGAAGGTAATATTAAATATCAATTTCCTCTCAAAGGTATGGAACACTTCCCTAGAAAGAGAATGAAGTTGCCTTTTGATTCTATTATTAGAACAAGCTATGATGTTGATGCTTCTACTCTCGATGTTACTTGATTTGCACTGTCTGCGCCTAGCTGAAAGGCGTTAAAGAAAAGCGCTTATGGGAGACAACCCATGTTTTTACCTACAGCAATTTTTGTTTTGAGTCTTGAAGTTGTTTACTACTGTAGCAGCCTCTCCTTATCATGTTTTTGTGCCAAGTAAAGTTTCTATGTCAAAGTTGATGTTATATTTGGGATGCTGCGCAGAAACAGCATTGCTGTCTGTCACGAATCTGGGCACAATTCTCTGTGGAAAATTCGAAAAAATCTGCCAATTTACGAGCGTGATCCTCAGATATGTACGCAACTTTCATTAGTTTTGAGTTTTTCCATTTGAGCAAGTCTGGTGCCATTTCTAAATTCGTCTTTACGGACTGTTCTGTTTTGACAGATTCTGCCTTTTATTTCGCATTGCCTCTTTTGCTATGTTGGATTTATTTCTTTGATCCATTAATGTCCAGTAGCATTATGCAATGTCCAAAAGTGAAATGATTTTGTCACCTCTGAATGAGTGAATTATTAATTGTGCACTAACCCTCTAATGAGTTTGCTTGAAGTTTGGTGTGAAGGAAGTTTTCAAGGGTCAAGAGGAGTATGATATACCTATGATCAAGAGGAGTGAAAGCTCTAAGCTTGGGGATGCCCCGTGGTTCACCCCTGCATATTTTAAGAAGACTCAGCGTCTAAGCTTGGGGATGAGGCATATCCTTCTTCATCGACAACATCATCGGGTTCCTCCCCTGAAACTATATTTTTATTCAATCACATCTTGTGTTCTTTGCTTGGAGCGTCGGTTTGTTTTAGTTTTTGTTTTTGTTTGAATAAGATGGATCCTAGCATTCACTTTGTGGGAGAGAGACAACTCCGCTGTTGCATATGGACACATGTGTCCATAGTTTTCTCATAATGTTCATGGCGAAGTTTCTTCTTCGTTAAATTGTTATATGGTTGAATTGGAAAATGCTACATGTGTGAATTCTAAAATGTCTTGGATAATGTGATACTTGGTAATTGTGCTCATGATTAAGCTCTTGCATCATATACTTTGCACCCATTAATGAAGAAATACATAAGAGCTTGCTAAAATTTGATTTGCATATTTGGTTTCTCTAAGGTCTAGATAATATCTAGTATTGAGTTTTTGAACAACAAGGAAGACAGTGGTAGAGTCTTATATTGTTTACAATATGTCTTTTATGTGAGTTTTGCTGCACTTGTTCATCCTTGAGTTTGCTTCAAATAACATAGCCTAAACCTTGTATCGCGAGAGGGAATTCTCATGCATCCCAAAATCCTTGAGCCAACTACTATGCCATTTGTGTCCACCATAACTACCAACATATAGTATTTCTCCGCCATTCAAAGTAAATTGCTTGAGTGCTACCTTTAAGAATTCCATCATTCGCCTTTGCAATATATAGCTCATGGGACTAAATAGCCTAAACACCGCTCCCAGTATTGAATATGTACTTATGCACTTTATATTTATTAAGTTTTTTGTTGTGCGATAACCATGCTTACTGGGGACATCAACTATTATTGAATATCATGTGAGTTGCTGTGCATGTCTGTCTTGTCAGAAGGTCTATCATTTTAGTGGTTGGAGCATACGAAATTGTTGAGAAAAGAACATTAGGTATGCTGAAATACAGAACCATGGTGGAGAAGTTTCGATTTTGGACATATACTCAATCTCATATGAGAATAATAACTTTGCTACATGCTTATGCATTTAAGAGAGTCCATTATCTGTTTGTCCATGTTGTCCACGTATGGATGTCTAAGTTGAGAATAATCAAAGCGAGAAATCCAAATGCGGGCTTTCTCCTTAGACACTTTAGTACAGGTGGCATAGAGGTATTGTGACACTTGGTTGAAACATGGCATGCAAAGATCCATTAGTCCAAGTTAAGTAGGACGAGGTCCGGGCACTATTATATCTTATGCATGAGGCTTGCAACTTGTAAGATATAATTTTTAACTCATGCTTTATTACTACCGTTGACAAAATTGTTTCATGTTTTCAAAATAAGCTCTAGCACAAATACAGCAATCGATGCTTTCCTTTTGAAGGACCATTCTTTTACTTTTATTGTTGAGTCAGTTTACCTATCACTATCTTAGAGAAGCAAACACTTGTGTGGATTTTGCATTGATTCCTACATGCTTGCATATTGCACTTGTTATATTACTTTATGTTGACAATATCCATGAGATATACATGTTACAAGTTGAAAGCAACAGCTGAAACTTAATCTTTCTTTTTAATACCTTTACTTTGATTATTGCTTTATGAGTTGCTCTTGGCAAGACTTATTAGTGCTTGTCTTGAAGTACCTATTCATGTCTTTGCTTTATGATTAGTTGTTTACTCATGTCATTACCTTTGCTTTGATCATGCATTCATTACATATGTTTACAAATAGTATGATCAAGATTATGATGGCATGTCACTTGGAGAATTATCTTTGTTATCGTTTTACACTACAAGAAAAAGCTGAAAAGGATGTGATACGTCTCCAACGTGTCGATAATTTCTTATATTCCATGCTACTTTATTGATAATGCCTAGAATGCTTATTATATGTCATATTTATGCATTTTCTGGAACTAACCTATTAACAAGATGTAGAAGAGCCAGTTGCTGTTTTTCTGCTTGTTTTGGTTTCAGAAATCCTAGTAAAGAAATATTCTCGGAATGGGCATTTCTTGGTCTATTTTGCACGAAGCTAGGAAAATAGAAAGATCCTGCGAAGTGAGATGAGAACAATGAGGTGGCAGCGCATTAGCTCCCTAATAGCCCTTGACTTTATCCCTGGGCCCTCGTGTGGCCCCCTCGCGTTGACCCTCCCAGCCTGCCCAAAGCTTAAGGTCGCGAAACCCCAGTCTTAGGAAACCCACGATGCGGAAAACCTTAAAGAGACGCGCCGCCCTTGAATCCCATCTCGAGGATTAGGAGATAGCCTCCGGCCTGCAATGGGAGGGGATTCATCTGGAGGATCTACACCGCCATGGTCGCCTCGGAGTGATGAGTGAGTGTCCACCACTGGACCATGGGTCCATAACGGTAGCTGGTAGTCTTCTCCTTGTTGTGCTTCATTGTTAGATCTTGTAGAGCTGCCTAACATGATCAAGATCATCTATATGTGGTCTATATGTTGTGTTTGTCAGGATCGATGGATAGAGTACTATGATTATGGTGATTATCAATCTATTGTTCATGTGTTTTTTATGATCTTGCTCTCCGTTACCCCAGTAGAGGCTGGCCAAGTTTTTACTCTTAACTCCAGAGGAGTATTTATACTCGATAGTGGGTTCATGCCTTCATTGTATCTGGACGATGTGAGAAAGTTCTAAGGTTGTGATGTCTTGTGCCCATAGGGATAAAACATTGATGCTATGTCTAAGGATGTAGTTGTTGATTACATTCGCACCATACTTAATGCAATTGTACGTTGTTTGTAATACTTGAAGGGGTTCGGATGATAACCTGAAGGTGGACTTTTTAGACATAGATGCGGTTGGATGGCGGTCTATGTACTTTATTAAATGCCCAATTAAATCTCACTATATTTACATGTCATGTATATGCATTGTTATGCCTTTCTCTATTTGTCAATTGCCAAATTGTAATACCTAACATGCTTTTATCTTCTGGGGGAACACCTCTAGTGAGCTATGGACCCGGTCCTATTCTTTACATAGCATACAATCTCGTTTACTGTTTTTCTTTGCAAACATCTTCCCTTCGATACGTTTACCTTTGTTACAGCAAGCGAGTGAGATTGACAACCTCACACATTGTTTCGTTGGGACAAAGTACTTCAGTTAATGTTGTACGAGTTAGCGTTGGCCTGAGTCCACACAGTGTGCCAGCAGCATCACATTCGCGACCATCAACCTTCGCGTGCTTCTTGGCTCCTCTTTGGTTCGATTAAACCTTGGTTTCTTTCGAAGGGAAAACTTGCTTTTTTCATCATTTCTTCCTCTTGGGGTTCCCAGACAGTGTGAAGTCAGCGATGAGAAGCTCCCCCAATAACTTTAGGAAACAAGCATGGTATGGAGATGTGCATATCAAGATATATAAGCATAGCATACATAAAACATCCTAACATAGAGTAGCACATATAATATTCGTCCATACACAAATTATTCGAAGTAGCAAATCCAAATGGTTCTTGAGAAATCAAAGCAAACAAGCACAAGCCATATAAGAATCAAATAAAGCAACACCCATGGCTTGTGGCAATCAAAGAACCCCGTGGTCCTAGACTCTACTCTCTCTTCTCCCCCTTTGGCATCGGAAGACCAAAGGCGAGAAGAAAAAGGAGATGCTGGCGTTCCCATCGTAGAACTTCCGGTCCCTCGGATGGAGAGCTGCCATCACACCATCCTCATCGTCATCCTCTCCATCATCATCGTCTCCTCGTTCTCATCACCTTCATCCTCTTCATCATCATCGGCGGCATGAGGTGTGGAGCCTAGGAGGTGGACCACCAAAGTACAAGGAAGGATCAAAGTTCAGACATCTCATGAGAAAGGAGAGGCATCTCCCAGTTTGGTGCATGGACAGGCTCCAACTCCGGACAGGGAGAGAGGCAGTGCATTCTAGTAGCCATGAACTCATTTTGGCGCCTCCTTGTCTTGGTTCAAAGAAAGACTTTGATGTGCAACATCATTGGTATTTTTACTGTCTGCCATGAGCTAGAAGAGTAGTGAGACACCATGCCTTGAGAGCCTGAAGTGGCTAGACTGGCATGATCATAGCTTTCCTTGGACCCGAGCGCTCGGAAGGCATCATAGCGGGGGCGTCAGGTCCTATCACCTTGGTGCTGAAGGCGCCATCTGGCCGTTCACCTTGCATATTGAGAGGTGCGCTGCTCTGATGATGAGCAGGCGAGCGTGTTTGGGCAGGTTGAGTCAACGGATTCACGAACACGGCGGCGTAACTCCGATGGGTAGGATCACGATAGTCAATAAGTTCTGGTGCTCGGGATGTGGGTAGTACATCAAGTTCGAATGGTATACCAGCGTTCCTTGTATCGCCGATCTTCTTGATGAGGTCGTTGGGCCTAGCCCACTTAGGGTGCGTGCGGGACAGAGAATCTATCGGGGTCCAGGTGTAGGGTCAGGAGGATAGCAAAGAGCAATGTCCTACGAGTGAGCGATGTGAGTATATCTTGAAACCACGAGCACGGCCTCCACCAAAGGCTTCACAGAAATCAAGATAGTTGCAAGTGTATTTCTGTTTGCCCGTCAAGTCATAGTCCGAGCTGCATCATCATGGAAAAGGACTGTGCAATGAAACTGTCTCACCAAGATTGGACAGTAGCATCCATCAGAAGGTGTCAAACACATGAGGTCATACAACCCCATCCGCCTCAAGCTCAACCACAAAAGGAAACTTGGTGGCTTCATACATTCCAATGACATCCTTGATGGCCTTGGGCATAACAATGGTGCATGTCTTCATGTGCTCTTGGGAGTTATAGTAGTCGTCCCATATGACTTGCTGTGTCTTGGTCCAGAAAAATTTATCTCCCTCTGTGTATGTAGGTTCCTCAAAACGATAGGGGTTGGACTCTCTAAGTCTTCTCCATGCACCAACATGTGTACATTACCAACATGGAATGTTGGCAATACCTCATCACCATCCATCTTGAGCTACATGTTTATCTTTCCTCTTATTGGCTGATGTCTTGGTGCGGCCCCTAGCTGAGCTGCCACCAGTGATTTGACTGTACGATGCAGTAGATGCTGCGATGGTTGAGACAGTGGAAGGTATGATGCGTATAGAAGCAAGTTTCCCTCAGTATGAAAACCAAGGTTATCGGAGGAGCGCAGAAGCACGTTGAAGGTTGATGATGACGAAATGTGATGCGGTGATACGCGTACAAACACAACGTGGAATGCGCACAGCAAGCCAAGTACTTTGCCCCAACGAAACGATGAGGTTGTCAATCTCACTGACTTGCTGTAACAAAGGATTAAACGTGTCGAGTGGAAGATGATTGTTTGCAGAAAACAGTAAAACACAATTGCGATGAATTGTATGCTAGCAAAAATGGGCCAGGGTTACAGTTCATAGAGGTGTCCAAGATAAAAGCATGTTGGGTGAACAAATTACAGTCAGACAATTGAAAATAGAAAGGGCATAACAATGCATGTACATGATATGATAAATATAGTGAGATTTGATCAGGGCATTACGACAGAATGAACCGCCATCCAAGCGCATCTATGCCTAAAGTCCACCTTCGAGTTATCATAGAACCCCCATTAAAGTATTAAGTTGCAAACAGCAGACAATTACATTAAGTATAGTGCGTAATGTAATCGACAACTACATCCATAGACATAGAATCAATGTTTTATCCCTAGGTGCAACGCACATCTGCAACCTTAGAACTTTCTGTCTTGTCCCAGTGTCCCGATGAAGGCATGAACCCTATGAGCATGAAAATGCTCCCCTGCCAGGTTAAGAGTACAAACTTAGCCGAGCCTCTACTAATAACGGAGAGCATGCAAGATCATAAACAACACATAAACAATAGATTGATAAATACCATAACATAATATTCTCTATCCGCGGATCCCAAAACAAAAACTCTTTGTTACATATGAATGATCTTGATCATATTGGGCAGCTCAAGATCAACAATGGCTTGTAAGGAAGACGACCATCCCCAGCTCTTGCTTGTGGACCCGCTGGTCGAGGGTAGAACTACTCCTCATCACTCGGAGCGATCATGGCGATGAAGAGGTCTCAGGGAGATGGAGATCCCCTCTCACGTGAAGTCAAAAAGAAGTCTCTAGATCCCCGAGATGGGATTCGCGGCGGCGTCTACGGAAGGTTTCGTATCGTGGCTCTCGGTGGGGTTTCGCGACGGAGGCTTTAAGTAGGCGGAAGGAAACAACGGGGGCCCCACGAGGGCCCCACACATAGGGCGGCGCCCAGACCACAGGCGCGCCGCCCTATGGTGGCCACCTCTTGGCCCCACTTCCTTCCCTCTTCGGTCTTCCGGAAGCTTCGGGTCGGGTGGTAACAGGCGTTGATTTCGTCCAATTGAGAATATTTCCTTACTAGGATTTCTGAAACTAAGAACAGCAGAACAGCCACCGGCTCTTCGGCATCTTGTTAATAGGTTAGTTCAGGAAAATGCATAAATATGACATATAGTATGTATAAAACCAAGTATTGTAATACAAGTAGCATGGAACATAAGAAATTATCGATACGTTGGAACGTGTAATCTAACGGATTACGCTCGTCTAGAAAGCGGGTAAAGCGATAACAGATAATTTACAGTGACATTGTCAGATCTGATCACTTTATTTGTAAACATATGTAATAATCTTGTACATCAAAACAAAAGTAATGACATGGGTAAACAAGTGAATCATATGACAAAGACTTTTCATAAATAGTACTTTAAGACAAGCATCAATAAGTCTTGCATAAAAAATAACTCATAAACAATAAATCAAAGTAAAGGTGTTGAAACAGCACATAAATTAAGTTTTGGCGGTTGCTTTCAACTTATAGCATGTATATCTCATGGATATTGTCAACATAAAGTAATATAACAAGTGCAATATGCAGATATGTAGGAATCAATGCACAGTTCACACAAGTGTTTGTTCTTAAGGTGGAAGGAGATAGGTAAACTGACTCAGCAATAAAAGTAAAAGAATGGTCCTTCAAAGAGGAAAGCATCGATTCTTGTATTTGTGCTAGAGCTTTATTTTGAAAATAAGAAATTTTGTCAATGATAGTAATAAAGCATATGAGTTATGTAAATTATATCTTGAAGTTGAAGCCTCATGCATAAATATTACAAACAATGCACACTCGTCCTATAGCTTGGACTAGGATCTTTGCATGCCATGTTTCCACCAAGTGTCACACAGGTACCTCTATGCCGCTTGTACAAAGATCTAAGGAGAATGCTGCATTTGGATTTCTCGCTTTTAATTATTCTCAAGACATCCATACCGAGACAACATGGACAACGGATTAATGGACTCCTCTTAAATGCATAAGCAGCCTTGTAACAATTATTATTCTCATATGAGATTGAGATTGTACGTCCAACTTCAACCATGATTCTTGGCTTTAGTTAGCGGCCCAATGTTCTTCTCTAACAATTTGTATGCTCCAATCATTAAGGTGATAGATCCTTCAGACAAGACGGACATGCATAGCAACTCACATGATATTCAACAATAGGTTGATGGCGTTCGAAGCATGGTTATCGCACAACAAACAACATAATAAAATAACATAAGTACATATTCATTACTACGATAGTTTTTAAGGCTATTTTGTCCCATGAGCTATATATTGCAAGGTGAATGATGGAATTTAAAGGTAGCACTCAAGCAATTACTTTGGAATGGCGGAGAAATACATATAGTAGGTAGGTATGGTGGACCCAACTGGCATAGTGGTTGTCAAGGATTTTGGATGCAGTAGAAGTATTCCCTCTCGATACAGGTTTAGGCTAGCAAAGGTTATTTGAAGATGAACCGGTGTAGCAAACTCACATAAAAGACATATTGTAAACTGTGTATCAAGACTCTACACCGTCTTCCTTGTTGTTCCAAACTCAATACTAGATATTAGACAGCAGAGATGATATGCAAATCAAATTTATTAAACTCATATATTTCTTCATTAATGGGTGCAAGCATGATGCACGAGCTTAAACATGAACACAACAATTGCCAAATATCACATTATCCAAGACATTTTTAGGATTACTACTGTAGCATTTTTCAATTCCAATCATATAACAATTTAACGAAGAAACTCATGAACATTATGAGTAAAGCCCTAAGGACATATTTGTCCATATGCAACAACGGACCGTATCTCTCTCCCATAAAGTGAATGCTAGGATCCATTTTATTCAAACAAAAACAAAGCAACAAACCGGCGCTCCAAGTAAAGAACACAAGATGTAATTGAATAAAAATATAGTTTCGGGGAGGAACATTGATGTTGTCGATGAAGAAGGGGATGCCTTGGGCATCCCCAAACTTAAACGATGAGTCTTCTTAGAATATGCGGGGGTGCCAACAGGGCATCCCCAAGCTTAGAAACTTGCTGCTCCTCTTGATCATAGTATCATTCTCCTCTCTACCCTTGAAAACTTCCTTCACCAAACTTCAAGCAAACTCATTAGAGGGTTAGTACTGATTAATAATTCACACATTAAGAGGGTAACTGATATTTGCACTTCTGGACTGTAAAACTCTGGACATTAATGGATCAAAAGAAATGAATCCAACAGCAAAAAGAGGCAATGCGAAATAAAAGGCAGAATCTTGTCCAAAAGCAGACAGTCAAGTAAAGGCAGAATTTAAGCGCACAGAGACTTGCTCAAATGGAAAACTCAAAACTAATGAAAGTTCGTACATATCTGAGGATCACGGCTCGTAAATTGGCAGATTTTCGAATTTTCTACAGAGGCCTGTGCTTAGTTCGTGGCATGGAACAACAATGCTGTTTACTGCATAGCGATCCCAAATAATATAACATCAACTGCAGCATAGAAACTGCCCCTTTCAAAAAAGCATGATAAGGAGAGTTGCTACAGTAGTAAACAACTGAAGACTCAACAAAACAAAAAATTGCTGTAGTAAAAACATGGGTTGTCTCCCATAAGCGCTTTTCTTTAACGCCTTTCAGCTGGGCGCAGAAAGTGCAAATCAAGTAACATCGAGAGGAGAAGCATCAACATTATTATTTTTCATGCAAACACAACTTGTTGCAGAGGGTGCTCCATTATCTAAATTCTCTATGGTGGTGCTAGGGTTTTAGAAATTTTAGGCCTATAATAATTCTTTTGTTTAGGCACTTTAGGGGATACATGAATTTTTGCTCTTTACCCATAAGCTTTCTCATTATACTTGAGAGAAGAAAAGGTTGAACCCAAGGTTCCCATAGCTTTTTCAAGTTCATCAATTCTATTGGTTTGATTATCATGGACAACACAAGTTCCTAGGACACTAATTCTTTCATCAATTCCTCTAAGGATTTATCAAGTTCATAAGTTTTGTCAAATAGCATTTCCAATTTAGTTTCAGCACTTGAAAAAAATTTTCTCTATGGTTTCCAATTTTTCCTGCATCTTCAAAGAGAGATTTCGTTTAACTTCATTAGCGGTGGTATTCCAAGCCTAGACTCTCAATGATGCAACTAGCTACAAAGCGAGAATTACCTAGGAAATTGCCTCAGAAAAGTATCAAAGAACATACCTATTCAGCTAGATAAACCAACATAAAAGTTCCAGAAGGATAGTGGTGGAGTGTTTCTTAATGCACCTTTGATAATTACTAATTCTATACAAGCATCTTTAAGCTTTCTCCACTGTTGTTGTTAAAGAACGAACTTCAACTTCGGGATTACTCATTTTAGTAGCAATAAAATAAACTAAGCAAAGACAAGTGACTAATTTTTTTGTGTTTTTTGATATAGAGAGCAAGACAGTAAATAAAGTAAAACTAGCAACTAATTTTTTTGTGTTTTGTTTAGGTGCATGAAATAAAGTAGTAAATAAAAATAAACAAGACAAAAACAAAAGTAAAGAGATTGAGAAGTGGAGACTCCCATGGGCGTGTCTTGATCTCCCGAGCAACGGCGCCGGAAATTTAGCTTGATACGCGTAGATGCACCCGTGCCATTGGGAACCCCAAGTGGAAGATATGATGCGTACTTGACAAGTTTCCCTCGAGTATGAAACCAGGTTTAGTCCAGTTGATAGGAGCCAAGAAGCACGTTGAAGGTTGATGGTGGCGAAATGTGATGCGACGCAACCAGGGAGTTCGGCGCCAACGTGGAATGCACAACAAAACCAAGTACTTTGCCCCAACGAAGCAGTGGGGTTGTCATCTCACAGGCTTGCTGCAACAAAGGATTAAACGTATCGAGTGGAAGATGATTGTTTGCAAGAAAACGAGTAAAACACAATTGCGGTAGATTGTATGGTATGTAAAGAATAGGACGGGGTCCACAGTTCACTAGAGTGTCTCTCCCATAAGATAAAGCATGTTGGGTGAACAAATTACGGTGGGGCGATTGACAAATAGAGAGGGCATAACAATGCATGTACATGATATGATAAATATAGTGAGATTTGTCAAGACATTACGACAAAGTACATAGGCCGCCATCCATGCATCTATGCCTAAAGAGTCCACCCTCGGTTATCATCAGAACCCCATTAGGTATTAAGTTGCTAAACAACAGATAATTACATTAAGTATGGTGTAATGTAATCGACAACTACATCCTTAGACATAGAATCAATGTTTTATCCCTAGTGTCAACAGCACATCACAACCTTAGACTTTGTCACTGGAGGTGTGATGAAGGCATGAACCCACTATCGAGCATAAATACTCCCTCTTGGAGTTAAAATTACAAACTTGGCCAGAGCCTCTACTAATAACGGAGAGCATGCAAGATCATAAACAACACATAAAAATAGATTGATAATCACCATAACATAATATTCTCTATCCATGGGATCGCGACAAACACAACATAGAATTACATATAGATGATCTTGATCATGTTGGAAACGCTCAAAAGATCCAACAATGAAGCACAACAAGGAAGACGACCATCTAGCTACTGCTATGGACCCATGGTCAGGGGGTGAACTACTCCTCATCACTCCCGGAGCGATCATGGCGATGAAGAGTCCTCGGAGATGAATCCCTCTCGTGGGTCTTAGGAGAGCGATCTCCGAATCCCAGAGATGGGATTATGACGGCGGCGTCTGGAAGGTTTCGTGTCGTGGCTCTCGATGCTGGGGTTTCGCGATGGAGGCTTTTAGTAGGCGAAGGGCAACGTGCGGGGCCACACGAGGGCCCCACCATGGAAGCGGCGCGGCCGGGGGCCTGGGCAGCCGCCCTGGTGGCCAGCGCCTCGTGGCCCCGCCTTCCCTCTTCGATCTTACGGAAGCTAATTACAAGAAATAGGACCACAGGCATTGATTTCGTCCAATTACGAGAATTTCCCTTCTTGGGATTTCTGAAACCAAAAACAACGGAAAACGGCAAGCTGGTTCTTGACATCTTGTTAATAGGTTAGTTAGAGAAAATGCATAAATATGACATATAATGTGCATAAAACATGTAGGTATCATCAATAAAGTAGCATGGAACACTGAAATTATCGATACGTTGGAAGCGTATCACTCTACACCTCGCCGAGCGTGGTGGAGCCGTTGCAAGCCTTCCTCTCTTAGCGTGGTGTACGATCCTCAACTTCCTGTGAGTCAGCAAAGTAGAACAAGAGGGAGCGGGGGGGATAAGTGTACATGTCATCGGTATATAAAGAAACCAAAGCATAGCCTATATCCAAGTGTTTCGTGAAATTATGCGAAAAGGCTGGGCTGGCGGGACAGGGCGGTCAGGACCGGACGATTGGGCCAGGACCGACGGTTGTCCATCCGGTTGTGGGACAGAGCACCAGGACCAGCGGTTGAGGAGGCGGTCGGCAGGGCTGTAAACCGGGTCATGCTGATTTGTGATGTTTGCCCAGAAAGTCGACACAAAATCATGCAAAAACTCATAAACTTGAACATAGAGACTATACTAGGAGAGTGAACAATGTGCATAGGCATGTGAGACACTCTAGTTGGCATAAGGACATACTAACCCTAACCCTAATTTTTCTCAAAGTTCCTCAAAATTTGGCAATGGGAGAGGAAAAGCAAGAGGGAGAGGGATAGAGAGAAAGAGTTACCCGAAGACATTGTCCTCTTTGCCCAAGTGAGCAGGAGGAAGACGTGAAGAGGCCAAATCCCCAAGATCTCCCAAAATAGCTTGGGAGGGACCAAATCCTTTGGTGAAGAGGCTTGAGGGATCCCGATCTATGGTTGAGTGTAGTTTGGGGAGAAACTAGTGGGGGGAAGGGCCTAGGGCGTGGTGGAGCTGGTGGGGGCGGCGGCCATGGAGTGTTTGGAGGTTGGGGGATAATGAGGAAGAAGCCCCCAAAGGGGTATCCTTCTTCAAAACATAAACATTGCTTGGAAGCCGATCAATCCGATCGGCGGGACTGTGTGCGACGTCCGGCCAGGGCCGATCTGAGCCGGAAGGCAGAAGCCACAGGTTGTGTCTCGTTTTGCCTCGTTTTGCCCCTATTCTTTGTGTAAGTGTGTATGATGCTCATATGATGATGACATGTACATATAGAGAGATAGAGGATGATGAGATGAGCATAGACATGGGGTTGAAAACACAAAATTCTCTAGGCATACCCATTGGAGTAAAAATCCAAACAAGATGTAAATAGCAACGATGGGCATGATTTGAAATATAAATCAAGAGTCATAAGTCATTTTGAAGTGATTTTTGCAATAAGATCATTTAGCCTTGTATAGCCAAATCAAGTTGCAATTGAGACTAAATGAGGGGCGGGGGATTACCCCTATGTGAAAACGCAAATGTCATGTGACCTCGAAGAGACGTGCTGGTCCATATAATGACACTGGGTCTATTTATGTTGCACACATGGGTATACATCATACCAAGACATGATGGTAAGATGATTATCCCCATATGTGCTATGCCTCTAAACTAGATAGTTAGATAATGCAAGAATATAGTGCAAGTTATCAATCCAAGTTTTAGGATCAAGAATACCAAGTTCTCTCAAGTTTACAAACCGGGCTTCACAAGGCTTAGTGAAAATATCCGCCAAGTGGTAGGTTGTTCCCACATGGGTGAGATCAATCCCCATCAGCAACATGGTCACGTAGGAGTGATAGCGAATGTCAATATGTTTGGTGCGACAATGTTGAACGCCGGGTTATGGGCGATCTTTATTGCACTTTCATTGTCACATAGAAGAGGCAGCGTACCAAGAGACACGTCTTTGAAGGTTTGCTTCATCCATAAAAATTGAGTGCAACAAGAGCGGCGGATATGTATTGACCGGCGGGTGGATCAAGCGGTGGAGTTTTGTTTCTAGGATGACCAACTCACCAATGACCGGCCAATAAATTGGCAAGCCCGGAGGTAGACTTCCGATCAACCTTATCACCGGCCCAATCGGAATCAGAGTAGCCAATGAGTTCAAAGGTTGGCCCGATGACCCACAAGTATAGGGGGTGTATCGTAGTATCTTCGATAAATGAGAATGTCGATCCCAACGAGAAGAAGGTGTTGACAGTAGTTTCGATGAAGGATTCTTGTAAATGCTCACGAGACAAGTATTCAGGGTTTTGATGTAACGGATGAATAAAAAGTACGAGTAAGTAAAATGCGAGAGGAATAATTGCAGCAGTGGCCCAATCCTTTTTAGCACAAAGGACAAGCTAGGTTTGTTTTACTTATAATGACCAAACGTTCTTGAGGACACACGGAGATTTTGAGCGCCTTCGCTTCATGTGGCTAAATAGCTCTTCATTGTTTTGATAAGTGTTGTGTGGGTGAACCTGTCCTAATACACCGCCCTTCCTAGGACTAATACATACTTGTGATTATACCCCTTCAAACATCATAAATACAAGAAAGTAATTAAAGATAAATCTAACCACGACCAAGCCTACCGAGATCTGCAGTCCCTCTTTTGTAATGGAAATATACTACTTGGGGAGCTTAGGTTTACATCCTCAAGCAACTCAGCAATTAGCAACCGAATACAAGATGCACTCCCCTAGGCCCATAAATGGTGAAGTGTCGTGTAGTCGCGTTCACACGACACCACTAGAAGAATGACACCACAACTTAAATATCATAACATTGAATATTACTCAACCATAATTCACTACTAGCATTTAGACTTCTCCCATGTCCTCAAGAACTAACGAACTACTCACGAGACATCATATGGAATACAATCAGAGGTGATATGATGATGAATAACAATATGAACATAAACCTTGGTTCAATGGTTTCACTCAATAGCATCAATAACAAGTAGAGCATAATGCCGGGAGAGTTTCCCCTATCATACAATCAAGATTTAACCCGAATTGTTACAGCGGTGACGAGGTGCGGCGGTGGTGATGGC
This sequence comes from Lolium multiflorum, assembly GCA_030979885.1. Taxonomy (NCBI): domain Eukaryota; kingdom Viridiplantae; phylum Streptophyta; class Magnoliopsida; order Poales; family Poaceae; genus Lolium; species Lolium multiflorum. The sequence goes on from JAUUTY010000411.1 coordinate 51,420, forward strand.
GGTGTAGATGGTGGAGATGATGATGATGATGATGATGGAGATGATGTCCGGCTCGATGACGATGGCGATGGCGTCGATTTCCCCCTCGGGAGGAATTTCCCCGGCCAGTTCACACTTGCAGCTAGGAGAGCTCTTTTCTCTACGGTGTCCTCGCCCCGCGAGCGGCCTGTAACTCTTCGTGAGTTCCTCCCTCTGGCTTAGGTTTGGACGAAGGAGTACGCGAAGAAAGGAGGCGAAAGGGGCTGTGGGGCCCCCACACCACGGGGGGGTGGCGTGGCCGGGCCATGGGCCGCGCCGGCGTGTGGGCCCACCCTGGGTCCCCTCTTCTCCCCCATCTGGCTCCCCCGTCATCCGGAAAAATAGGAATTTACGTTAATTTCCTTCCACGATTGATCTTAAATATTGTACGTTCGATGGTGCTTTTCCGTGGGGAATCCACAGCTCCGTGTGATCCTCCAATAATGATGAAACATGCAAAATAGATGAAATAACATAAGTATTGTGTCCCAATATGAAATATATCCATGAATAACAAATTATGATACAAATAGTGATGCAAATTGGGCGGTATCAACTCCCCCAAACTTGAACCTTTGCTCCGAAACTGAGTTCGATAAACAAGACCACATGTTTATGGGTGAAAGTCGATAAATAAAATACGGACAGAAGCATCATATTCATTCACACAGGACATTCTAGTAAACAACCTCCTCATACTCAACTTGAAATAAGTAAGAGAAATCACAAGTAAAGGTGCATAAGAAATCATATTGGTGATGGCAAACTTTGTTCTTGATCATCAGAGAACTACTAATGGATTGTACTTACCAAGCTTTCATATTAGAATTTATAGCTGGGCTTTCATATTCAATCATAACAATCTCCTCATAATCATTGATAACTTCAAAGTCATATTCATTGAGGTAAAATTTGTACTAAACAAGAAAGTATAAAGACATGATTATTGAATCATAGCATAAATGGTTGAAAGTTCACAACAACTCAATTGCGGCTTGAGATAGAGGGGAAATAGGTTTGCGACTCAACATAAAAGTAAAAGATAGGCCCTTCGCGGAGGGAAGCATTAAATCATGTGCGAGAGCTTTTCAAGTTTTGAAATCATATAAAGAGCATAAAAGTAAGATTTTGAGCGGGTGTTTGTTATTGTCCGCGAATGGTGGCGGGCACTCCTAACTTGCCAAGCGAACCTTCAGACGGCTCCCATGAGGACGGCATCTCTACCAGAAAGGGAGATCATCCCCCTTCTCTTTTGTTTACATGTATTTTAGTTTTATTAAGGATGACACTCTCCCAACCTTGGTTTTCTCAATCCATGGCTAACTCGAATCCTTGGGTGCCTTCCAACATTCACATACCATGGAGGAGTGTATTGCAAAATTAAGTTGCTTCTTTTGATAAATCAGGGCAAAACATGTGAAGAAATTATTAATGAAAGTTATTAATTGAAGCTGGGAACCTCGCCAGCTCTTTTTTAAAAATTATTGGATAAGCGGATGTGCCACTAGTCCATTGGTGAAAGTCCATCTAGATTGAAAGATAAACACCACATACTTCCTCATAATAATCATTGACACAAATAAGGAGTAATGGTTTGAATATTTTAAAGGTAGCCATGATATTTACTTGGAATGAGAAAATACCATGTAGTAGGTGGGTATGGTGGACACAAATGGCATAGAGTTTGGTCTAAGGTTATGGATGTATGAGAAGCATTCCCTCTCGATATAGGTCTTTGGCTAGCAAGGTTTGATAGCAAGCATAAAGGTTGAGGGAAACAAACAAATATGCATATGATATAACAATCATGCATCTTTCTCATAAGCACAAGCAATTTTAACTTGAGAATACTAAACTCATTAGCATAGAGATAATAGAGTAATATATCTAAGTGTATTTCTCTCTTCTATTTAAACATCGGGGTGTTGTTGCTACTGACCAATGCTAAGTTTGCCAAAACCAAATAGATTTACTTGATGCTCCCAAAGTGATATCAATACTCATGTCAAGAGTAATCATATAATGGAGATTGCAAACTAAAATAAGGTGTGCAAAAAGTAAATGATAAGACTTCTCATTAATATTCCATATGATAACTCACACCAACGGATACATAGACAACCAACTAAGAGAGATACTTCCACATTGCATACTATTCCATATGATAACTTCCCTACTCATGATATGACACTACTTGATAGTAAAAGATAAAGGTGATGATGGATACCGCGGCACTCCCCCAAACTTGGAACAAACCAAGGGATGCGATACCGATGATGAATTACTCCTTAGAGGTGATGATGGTGATGAAATATTCTCGCGCTTCATAGGATCTCCTTGACTTCAGCTTCTCAATTTTGCAATTACGCACCAAAACTTGAAGAGACTCATTGTTATGCAGATGTGGCGGTGACGGCGCTGTCTTTGGGGTGAGTAATATTCCAGCATTACTGCAGTATTGGTTCTCCTCTGATATCTCCACTTCCTTTTGGTACGATATTGATCACAAAACTCATCCAATAACAGTGTTGCTTCCTCCACACAGGGAAAAATTAGGGTCCAGGCTGGAAGAGCTCCACCAAGTTATGAGAAAAGAACGCCCAGTGTTAACCGATCCCACCAAGAGTGGCTTACTCTTCGTAGTTTCCCATTCTTCGCTGATGCTGTCTTCTCCTTCTCCCCATGTGATCTTTCATCCCATCTCTTCTTCCAAATGTCCTTGACATTGGAACCATGGTGTACAGGTCAAACAAATCAATGAACTTGACCTGAGCAAACATGGAAACGATATTCTGGACCTCAGTCCAGGGGGGTCTCTGCTGCGTGTTTTAAAAGCAAAAGGGAAGGTTCAGGCCCGGCAGTGGAAAAGGGACAGTGAGGGGGCTGTCCCTCACTGCGTCCCAGTGGCTTGGTGGGAGCCGCTGACCTGTGGAGCCTGCCTCGTGTCTCTTCCATGAGTTTCGATCCAGTAATTTTCCATATTTTAAAAACAGCAGAAATCATTCATTGGGAAAGTAAATTGCCGGACTTTTTTATTACTGTCATTACCTATTCAAAGTCGAGTTATGGGAATGTCAATTTGTCCTTTGATGAAAGCCTCAGGGTGTTTCCACTTGAATAATATCAGCATCAACATTATAAGAATCACACGAGATATAATGCTGGGTCTTTGTCCATTCACCACTTGTGTGGCATTGCCTTGGAGAGGGCTAATTTTATCCTGAACGATATACCTCCTCAACAACATATGGTCCTTCCCATTTAGAGTAATTTCTGCCAAAGAATGCGAGGCAAGAGGCCAGAGTACAAAAGGACTTTATCTGATATTAAACTCTCTTTTGATAATCGTTCTACATGCCATTTCTTAACTTTTCTTTAAAGAGTTTAGCATTTCCATAGCTTAACTTCTCCATTCATCTAGAGAACATAATTGCAACCTCTGCGGCTAGTTTCGGATCTTTATTTAGTTCTCTAGCGATAAGCTTTGTGCTCTAGTTCTAAGAGGTAAATGACAAGCTTTCCATAAACCATCTTACGCTTGTTTACATAGGATTTTTATAAGCAGTTCTATAAGCCCAAAAGAAATTGCTTCCTTCAATTTAATAAGCCAATTCTTTCTAGATTTATTAAGTCTTTCCCAAAAATAGATTTAATCTCTCTATTTGATAATTCTTCTTGACCACTAGTTTGAGGGTGATAGCGGAAGATTTTATGATTAATACCATACTTAGCAAAGGTTTTCCAAAACCTCCATGAATAAAATGAGAACCTCCATCGGTCATAATATATCTAGGTAATCCAAATCTAGGGAATATAACATACAAGCATTTTTATAGAGTCTCACCATCGGCACTCTTTGTGGTATGACTTCTACCCATTGTGTAGCTAACATAATCGTGACAAGTATGAGTACCTTACGAAGGAAAGGACAGTGAGATCCCCAAGAATCGAATGGTTCTTAACAAGAGTATAATTCATAGGCATTTCATTGAAATAGAGATATTATAATCTTACAGCATTCGTCACAAGATCGATAAACACTTATGCATCTTTGTGAAAGTGTTGGCCAATAAAAACCTGATTGTAGGACCTTCTGCGCGTTCTATCTCGAGCGTGATGTCCTCCATAAACACTACCATGTATTTACTCAATATCTCCTGTTGTTCATGTTCAGGGAACACATCTTCGCATAATACCATCCACTCCTTCTTTATACTAAGTGTGGGTCATCCCAAAAATAATGCCTCAAATCATAAAGAATTTCCTCTGAGCTGAAAGGTTGGAGGCAAATGCTTCAAAACAATAAAGTTAGCATAATCAGCATACAAGGGCTCTAGTGACTCACCTTTATTACAAATGAGTGTTCATTTGGAAGCTTCCTCTGTTAACGGGGAACGGGATCATAAGCAATATTTTCCAATCTAGACAGATTATCAGGATTATCAGCAGCTTTCCTATCTATAATATGTAAATCAAATTCTTGCAAAGAAGTACCATCTAATAAGCCTTAGCTTAGCATCTTTCTTTGTCATAAGGTATCTAATTGCGGCATGATCAGTGTGAATTGTAACTTTTGAATCAACAATAGGGTCTAAACTTGTCACAAGCAGAGACTACGGCTAACGATTCCTTTTAGTTGTAGCACAATTTCTTTTGAGCGACATCAAAGATCTTACTAGCATAATGAATAACATTTAATTTTTTATCTCCCCGCTGTCCACAAAATCACTAGCATCACTCATAATTTCAAAAGGCAAATTCCAATCGAGGCAGTTGTTAAGGCTTTCTTTAGAGTTTCAAAAGCTTCCCTCGATCATCATCAAAAACAAAAGGTACATCTTTTGAAGAAGATTAGTAAGAGGCTTGAAATTTTAGAAATCTTTAATAAATCTCTATAAAACCCAGCTTGACCAAGAACACTACGAATACCTTTAACATCCCTCGGATAAGGCATCTTCTCAGTCGCTTCTTTAGCTCTATCAACTTCAATGCCTCTCTCAAGAATTTTATGTCCCAATACAATTCCTTCATTAACATAAAATGGCATTTCTCCCAATTAAGAACAAGGTTAGTTTCTTCACATCTATGCAAAACTTTATCGAGGTTTCGCAAGCAATTATCAAAGAATTCCCATAGACAGAAAAATCATCCATGAACACCTCTACAATACTTTCGCAAAAAACCATGAAAAATAGCAGACATGTGTTGTGGGTATACTTTATGGGTATATCAACGACATGGCCTAGATCAGGCAAGCCCGGGTGGCCCACAGACGGTGATGGTGGCATGGGGCCCATCGGGCGGCCCAGTTGTTGTTGATCATGAAGGATGAAGTCCAGCCCAGGAACGAGGAGCCGGATCTCAACCGACCTACGAAGGAGGCCGGATCCGTGGAGACCCATAAAGTATCCGGATCCAGCACGACCATGAGGAAGGCGGATCCTTGACGTGCACGACAAGATGTTGTGCAGTAGTTAGGCAACATGTATTCGGCTAGGACTCTCCATGCAAACCCTAGATCCGTGCGCCATTATAAGCCGGATCCGGGCCCTAGAGGCACAACCACAGCCATTGTAACACGCGCGAGCGCGGATAATTCCGGACAAGCGGCGGTAGGCCGTTGTCATCGTGCGGGTGTTCGAAGCTGGGTAACGCGTGCCAAGGTCCGTGCCTTTCCTTCTATGGCCCCTACTTCTTCTCCCCATCGTGAGGATCCCTCCTCCAGAGTGCGTCGAATAGCGAACGGGTTGGCGCCAGAGTGAGACTGGCGTCTGGAGGGCGACAGGAGGGCTCGCCATGGAGCTTCTGACGACTCGGTATTTGTGGAGCGCGTACTCTGTGCGGAATTTCGATCGTCCTCACGGACAGATTACGGATTCAGTCGGTCAAACCCGTCAAGCTCTCCATTGTCCCAATCGCGGCATCCACATCTTCATCGGCGAGGCCGTCGATTGACGGAAGCCTTGGTAAATATGCGACGCGATCGCCCACGCGTGGGCCAGCAGTCGCGAAGATGCGTCTGATCGCAGAGCTGGAAGGTTCGCGCCAGATCAGGAAAAATCAAGCCCACTGTCAGCCCACAATGGAGAAAGCGGTGGAAGACCAATGTGAGATCCGCTGGTGGGTGTTAGAAACAAAGGTGTCGCCGTGCATGGCCCTCTTGCAGAATGCCCTCCACGAGACCAGAGCCGATCCTTTGGGTTGTTTGGAAACTCTTGTCCTTTCCGGATGCGAAGCGATCGGAGGCCTTCCAGGGCAGAGGAAGCCCAGGAAACCACAGTCAATCCTCGAGAGTAACAGGCCCAAATTCGTGATGCCTCCTCAATGAGGCACAGAAAATACCAGTAGCTTGTGAGCTCGAGATCGGGAAAGAGGGCCGCGCCTCATCCATGAATACGAAGGAATTCAGCCTTGGTGGGAACTGGAGGCGGTGAGCAAGCTGTAGTAGAATCCGCCAGTAGTCACGAGGTTCTAGCAGCGTAGCAGGCCCGGATCGACGGGAAACGAGCCAAGCCTCAACTCCAGCCCGAGGACCATCCAGCATAAGGCCTCCTTAGGTCAAGGCCGACCACAAGGATGTCCCTGCTCTTTTTGAGAGAGATGAGTCGAACAGCGACGCATGGATTTAGTCGCGCGATCGTATTTCTCAACATTAACTCGGAGGCGGGGCAGGAGCCTTAAGCTCAGCGGAGATGCGGCAGCCGGAAGTTCGCGGGACACGCCACTGTCTTTGGAAGAAAGAACATTGACACAAATTTTGTGGACTACTCCCTAAAAGAGATTGTGAAGTCGACGAAATGATGGCGGCGGCCAAGGGACTCAAAGAGGAGTGGGAGAAAGGATAGCAGCTCGCGTGGTGATAAGATCAGCTAGAAGCCATCCCTCCCATGGGATTACCTTTACAACACCCAGAACAACAGCGTGCAACCCCAAAGGATAACATGAAGAAGGTGGACTCCTGAAAAGGCGGTTGGCATGAACCTCGTCGGAAGCTGGTCACCTCAACAATGCGACAACGAGCAGGCGGGACAGCATGCGAGTTGGAATCCAATCAGGAGCCTTTGCATATCCAGCGCGGAGAAGGGCCTTCACAGTCAACACCGTGATGGCGAGTCCATACCGGATCACGGAAGCGAAGGAGGAAATCAGAGAGAACATCGAATCCAATCTGGTGTCCTCGGATTCAACAGAAAAATCCGTTAAAAGGGGAAAGGATGCGATGTATGCTGGCAAGACAAGTACCGTGTTCCATCGCCGCCACCCGACCAGCGTCCCTCCGCTGTCCTGATACTTGATCCGCGGAAACACACCGGGCCCATGGGCTAGGTGCAGATCAACATCCGCGACAGCATGCGCCTCCTAGGGACATGAAAGCGGGGAGCGTCCGTGGGAACCACGTGAGCGAACCAAAGGCCATGGCCTGACCTCGTCGAACCAAGGCCGCGACCTGAGCCTCGTCGGAGAAGCAAGACCGAGCACGAGCCTCGGCGGAATCAAAACCTTGACTTTGAACCCCGAGGAGGAGCGGAGCAGAGAGCGCACACAGGCCACCTGGGCGGAGCAGCGAGCGACCACTGTGAAGGAAGGGCCTCGCCGGGCCAGCGCGAGAACCACAGAGAGTCGAAGGCGGAAGATCATCTGAGCCCCTCGCGAGATCTCTCGCCACCACCCGGTGGGGCGGAGGTGGAGAGCGGAGGCGGCGGAGATCCGTTCCCGCTCAAGATCACCTAGCGGCGGTCCCCGCGACGACGCCTCAACGAGTATAGATCCGGCTACATTGGTCCAAGGTGCTTTGGCGAGATGAGAGGAACCAAATCCAAGAAGCTTGAACCTTAAGCTACCGGGAAACCTGAAGCATTATGATGGCAGCGAGAGCCCGGTAGATTGAGGATTACTACAATGGTGTACCCATAGGAGGAACCACGATCTCTTTGCTGCATGCTCAGTTGTACCTTAGTCCAGTAAGTGTTTGTCAGTGACCTTGAGAAAACACTATCTTTTCTTTGGTTGGACTGAAGAGCTGGGGAACCACCGAGCACCTACAGAGGCCAGCCCTGCAATGACCGCAAGCTTGCATTGAGAAAAGGGTGAAACATCCAGGAGCTTCCTCTACTATGGTTGGCAACGAAGCAGATCTGAAGCATGGAGAAAATAACGCACAGCAATGCGCGCTTATTGGTGGTTTGCAGCGAGGGCTGCTGCGCCACAAGCTTACTTACTGCAGTGAGCGACGAAGCTCACTCTCTTGTGAGATGATAAACATCGCCGGTGATCCTGCTGCCCGCCGAAATGACGATGCGGGCGCGGAAGTCTAGCGGCTACAGCCATGCCCACGCACCAGCAAAGCAGCGATAACGGCGTCGACGCAGCCAATAAGCGGAAGAACTACGAGACGAGGAAGGGCGGAGGATCGAACATGGTCGCCATGACGTTCCAACGGAGGTTCGAGGCGGAAGAGGCGTGGACGATCGGCGGAGCGGGCGAGAGACGCGGCGCGGCGGAGTCACGCAGCGGATCCCCGCGCCCCCAAACGTACGAAGAATACGAGGATATGCCGTGCACAGCCCATACGGATCGGCTGCGGGCAAATCCACCGCCTGTCCCTGTGCAAGTGGGTCAACGTCCCGAGAAGAAGACGACCGGAGGCGAGGATACAAGCGAGCCGGAAGCACCGCCGCGCGGCAAGGAGGCAGGGCAAGAACAAGGACAAAGAAGAGGACGATTCGAGGCCATGGATGAGGATGACGCCTCGCCGGAACCAGAAGGTACCGCAGCCAACAAGTCTAACCCCTTTGGCAAGAAGAGTGTGAACTTAACACACCTTCCTCGGAACCCCAGCTGTCCGCGCGAAAAAATCGGCGCTCCGGATCTTAAGCCTTGAGTTCATTTGTCTTGCGTATATCAAGTGGTCGGAGAAACTGTACCTTTGGCAGGTCGGATCACCGAGTCGTCATCCCCAAAGTGCTACGCTACTGGTTGTAAGTCCCCCGCATGACGGGTATGACTTCTCCAAGTGTCTTATGGACGGAGGAGCTAGCATGAACATCATGTAGAGACTGTCGTCTCCCAACGTATGATAATTTCTTATGTTCCATGCTACTTTATTGATGATACCTACTGTTTTATGCACATTATATGTCGTATTTACGCATTTTTAAGGCCCAACCTATTAGCAGAGATGCGAGTGGGTTCTTGTTTTAACATTTTGGTTTCGAAATCCTAGTAACGAAAATATTCTCGGAATTGGACGAATCACCGCGGGGTCCTATTTTTATATGAAGCTTCCGGAAGACCGAAGGGGAGTCGAAGTGGGGCCACGAGGTGGCCGGATGTGAGCGCGCGGCCCGAGGCCACGCGCGCCGGCCTGTCCTGAGCCCCTCGTGCGCCTCTTGACCTGCCCCCAGCCCTGCCCTTAGCCTCCCGTGCGCGAAACCCCGATGCAGAAACCCACGATACGGAAAACCTTCCGGAGGCGCCGCGCCGCGCCCGCGAATCCCATCTCGGGATATTCAGGAGATCGCCCCCGGCACCCTGCAGGAGAGGGGATTCATCTCCGGAGGACTCTACCGCCATGATCGCCTCACAGGAGTGATGGTGAGTAGTTCACCCACGGACTATGGGTCCATAGCGGTAGCTAGATGGTCGTCTTCTCCTTATGTGCTTCATTGTTGGATCTTGTGAGCTTGCTAACATGATCGAGATCATCTATGTAATAATACTATATGTTGTGTTTGTCGGGATGGGGTGGATAGAGAATACTATGTTATGGTGATTATCAATCTATTGTTTATGTGTTGTTTATGATCTTGCATGCTCTCAGATATTAGTAGAGGCTCTGGCCAGTTTCACTCTTAACTCCAAGGGAGTATTTATGCTCGATAATTGGTTCATGCCTTCATTGACACACAGGACGTGACAGAAGTTCTAAGGTTGTGATGTCTTTGTGCCACTAGGGATAAAACATTGATTCATGTGTCTAAGGATGTAGTTATCGATTACATTACTTTCATACTTAATGCAGTGTACATTGCTTTTTGTATCTTGAATAGGGTTCGGATGACTAACTTTGTGAAGGTGGACTTTTAGGCATAGATGCAGTTTGGCAGTCTATGTACTTTATCGTAATGCCAATTAAATCTCACTATATTTATCATATCATGTATGCATTGTTATACCCTTCTCTATTTGTCTAGCTATTTGTAATTTGTTCACCCAACATGCTTTTATCTTATGGGAGAGACACCTCTAGTGGCCTGTGGACCCCCGGTCTATTCTTTACATCGCATACAATCTCTTGCAATGTTTGTTTTCTTGTTTTCTTACAAACAATCATCTTCACACAATACTGATTTAATCCTTTGTTACAGCAAACCGGTGAGATTGATAACCTCAACTGTTTCATTGGGGCAAAGTACTTAGGTTGTGTTGTGCGGGTTCTACGTTGAGTAATAAGATCACAGGTGTTGTAGCATCACATTCGCCATCAACCCAACTAACGTGCTAACCTTGACTCCTCTTTGGTTCGATTAAACCTTGGTTTCATGCTGAGGGAAACTTGCATCAACTACACGCCAGCAGGGTTCCCAACGGACGTGTGCATCTACGCGTATCAAGCTAAATTTATGGCGCCGTTGCCGGGGAGATCAAGACGCTGCAAGGGGAGTCTCCACTTCTCAATCTCTTTACTTTGTTTTGTCTTGCTTTATTTTATTTACTACTTTTGCTGCACCTAAACAAAACACAAAAAAATTAGTTGCTAGTTACTTGCTTTTGTCTTGCTTTCTCTATATCAAAAACAAAAAATTAGTTACTTGCATTTACTTTATCTGGTTTGCCGTATTTATTTTGTTGCTAAAATGAATACCTGAAAATACTAAGTTGTGTGACTTCACAAACGCAAATAATAATGATTTCTATACACCTATTGCTCCACACCTTTACTGCAGTAAATTCTTTGAAATTAAACACCTTTCTTGAACACAGTTATGAAGAGATCAATTTTACAGTGTTGATTACATTAATCTTCAACCATCACAATAATTTTGTTGAACTTAAATGCAAAGGTATAAGGATGTAGATGGTGATATTATTAAATTGAAAGTGTTCTTTCTCATTAAGAGGAAGAGTTAAAGATTGCTAACTTTGCCTAAGAATAGTATTGATTCATGGACTAAATGTAAGGATGCTTTTATTGGTAGATATTATCCTCCAGCTAAAATTATATCTTTGAGAAGTAGCATAATGAATTTTAAGCAATTAGATCTGAAAATTTTAAGCATGGGAGAGAATGAAAACTTTGGTAAAGAATTGCCCAACCCATGGATGACTACTTGGATGATTATCCAAACCTTTTATGCAGGACAATTTTTCTTTTCGGAATTTATTGGATTCAGGCTGGAGGTACCTTTATGTCCATCACTTTAGGGCGGCTACAAAACTTCTTGATGATATGATGATAAATTACTACGAATGGCACACGGAAAGAGCTCCACAAGGTAAGAAGGTAAGTCTGTGAAGAAACCTCTTCCTTGAGTGCTAAGATTGATGTGATTATGCATGCTTGTGGAATGTAGATCTAATGTGATCCAAATAATGTTCCTTTAGCTTCATTGGTTGCTCAGAAGAAAATGTTGATGTAAATTTCATTAAAAATAATAATTTCAACAACAATGCTTATAGGAACAACTCTGGTAATAACTATAGGCCATCTCCTGGCATGCCGTATTAATTCTTATAGGAATTCTTACAACAATATGGAGTGTACCCTCTGGTCTTGAAGCTATGCTTAAGGAATTTATTAGTACACAAAATTGCTTTTAACAAATCATTTGAGGAAAAGCTTGATAAAATTGATATTATTGCTTATAGAGTTGGACTTGCCTACGATGTTAATCTTTTAAAAAATTGAAAGTTATGCCTAATAATGATAATGATAATAAGATTACTACTAACCAAATGCCATCCAAGTTAGAATTAATGAGAATATAAGATTAATGGCTGAATTGCGTGCTAGGTGGGATAGAGAAGAAAATGAAAAACTAGCTAAGAGAATAATGTAGCTAAAGTTTGGACTATTACCACCATTAGTAATGATAATGATTCACATGTTGCTGCACCTCCTACTATCAATGGTAAAATAATTGGTGTTGGCAATGTTTCTACCTAGTGCAAAGCGTACAAAACTGCCTGAAATTGCTAAAACTGCTGAAACTGCTTGTGATAAAACCGCTGAAATTTTTTTCCAACCTTGGGAACAATGATCCCATTGCTGTAGCTCATAATGATTTAGATTTTGATAGTTGCACATCTCTGAAGTTATAAAGTTCTTACAAAACTTGCTAAAAGTCCTAATGCTAGTGCTATAAATTTAGCCTTTACAAAACATATTACAAATGCTCTCATAAAAGCTAGTGAAGAGAAACTAAAACTTGAAACTTCTATTCCTAGAAAGTTAGAAGATGGTTGGGAGCCCATCATTAAAATGAAATTCAATGACTTTGAATATAATGCTTTATGTGATCTTGGTGCAGTATTTCTGTTATGCCTAAAAAGATTTATGATATGCTTGACTGCCACCATTGAAGAATTGTTATTTGGATGTTAATCTTGCCGATAATGTTAAAAAGAAACCTTGGGGAGGATTGATAATGTGCGCATTACGGTTAGCAATAACCTTGTCCCAATTGATTTTGTTGTCTTGGATATCGAATGCAATGCATCTTGTCCTATTGTGTTGGGAAGACCTTTTCTTCGAGCTGTTGGTGCTGTTATTGATATGAGGGAAGGTAATATTAAATATCAATTTCCTCTCAAGAAAGGTATGGAACACTTCCTAGAAAGAGAATGAAGTTGCCTTTTGATTCTATTATTAGAACAAGTTATGATGTTGATGCTTCTACTCTTGATGTTACTTGATTTGCACTTCTGCGCCTAGCTGAAGGCGTTAAAGAAAAAAACGCTTGGGAGACAACCCATGTTTTTACTATAGTACTTTGTTTTATCATTGAGTCTTGGAAGTTGTTTACCTCTTTGTAGCAACCTCTCCTTATCATGTTTGTTTTCCCAGTAAAGTTTCTATGTTATAGTTGATGTTATATTTGGGACCATGCTTGAGAAACAGCATTAGCATGCATCACGAATCAGAGCACAAGTCTCTTTAAAAAATTCAAAAAATCTGCCAATTCTGAGCGTGATCCTCAGATATGTACGCAACTTTCGGTAGTTTTAGTTTTCCATTTGAGCAAGTGTCTGGTGCCATTTAAAATTCGTCTTTACGGACAATTAAGTTTTGACAGATTCTGCCCCTTTTATTTCGCATTGCCTCTTTTGCTATGTTGGATGAATTTCTGTGATCCATTAATGTCCTAACTGTAGAAATGTCAGAAGTGTAAAGAATATTTGTGTCACCTCTGAATGTCTGAGTTATTAATTGTGCACTAACCCTCTAATGAGTTTATCAAAGTTTGGTGTGAAGGAAGTTTTCAGGGTCAAGAGGAGTATGATATACTATGATCAGAGGATGAAAGCTCTAAACTTGGGGATGCCCCGTGGTTCATCCACGCATATTTCAGAAGACTCAAGCATCTAAGCTTGGGGATGCCCAAGGCATCCTTCTTCATCAACAACATCATCAGGTTCCTCCTGAAACTATATTTTATTGATCACATTTATGTACTTTGCTTGGAAGCGTCGGTTTGTTTTTGTTTGAATAAAATAGATCCTAACATTCACTTTGTGGGAGAGAGACACGCTTCGCTGTTGCATATGGACAAATATGTCCTTAGGCACTCATAATGTTCAAGGCGAAGTTTCTTCTTCGTTAAACTATTATATGGTTGGAATTGGAAAATGCTACATGTAGTAATTCTAAAATGTCTTGGATAATGTGATGCCGGCAATTGTTGTGCTCATGTTTAAGCTCTTGCATCATATGCTTTGCACCCATTGATGAAGAAAATACCTAGAGCTTGCTAAAATTTGATTTGCATATTTGGTCTCTCTAAGGTCTAGATAATATCTAGTATTGAGTTTTGAACAACAAGGAAGGCGGTGTAGAGTCTTATAATGTTTACAATATCTCTTTTTATGTGAGTTTTGCTGCAGGTTCATCCTTGAGTTGCTTCAAATAACCTTGCTAGCCTAAACCTTGTATCGAGAGGGAACACTTCTCATGCATCCAAAATCCTTGAGCCAACCACTATGCCATTTGTGTCCACCATACCTACCTACTACATGGTATTTCTCAGCCATTCCAAAGTAAATTGCTTGAGTGCTACCTTTAAAAATTCCATCATTTACCTTTGCAATATATAGCTCATGGGACAAAATAGCCTTAAAAACTATCGTAGTATTGAATATGTACTTATGCACTTTATCTTTTTATTAAGTTGCTTGTTGTGCGATAACCATGCTTCTGGGGAACGCCATCAACTATTCTTTGTTGAATATCATGTGAGTTGCTATGCATGTCCGTCTTGTCTGAAAGATCTATCACCTTAATGATTGGAGCATGCAAATTGTTAGAGAAGAACATTGGGCCGCTAACTAAATCCATGAATCATGGTTGAAGTTTCAGTTTGGACATATATCCTCAATCTCATATGAGAATAATAATTGTTGCTACATGCTTATGCATTTAAGAGAGTCCATTATCTGTTGTATGTTGTCCCGGTATGGTGTCTAAGTTGAGAATAATCAAAAGCGAGAAATCCAAAATGCGAGCTTTTCTCCTTAGACCTTTGTGCAGGCGGCATGGAGGTACCTTTGTGACACTTGATTGAAACATGGCATTGCAAAAATCCGGTGGTCCAAGCTAAGTAGGACAAAGTGCGGGCACTATTAATTATACTATGCATGAGGCTTATGAAACTTGTAGATATAATTTACATAACTCATATGCTTTATTACTAATTGACAAATTGTTTCATGTTTTCAAAATAAAAGCTCTAGCACAAATACGACAATCAGTGCTTTCCTCTTTGAAGGACCTTTCTTTTACTTTTATTGTTGAGTGAGTTTACCTATCTCCCTCCACCTTAAAGAGCAAACACTATGATGAATTGCATTGATTCCTACATACTTACATGTTGCACTTATTATATTACTTTATGTTGACAATATCCATGAGATAATACATGTTATAAGTTGAAAACAACATTTTGAAACTTAATCTTCCTTTGTGTTGCTTCAACACCTTTACTTTGATTTATTGCTTTATGAGTTAACTCTTATGCAAGACTTATTTATGCTTGTCTTGAAGTACTATTCATGAAAAGTCTTTGCTTTATGATGCAGTTGTGTTTACACATGTCATTACCATTGTTTTGATCGCTGCATTCATTACATATGTTTACAAATAGTATGATCAAGATTATGATGGCATGTCACTTGAGAAATTATCTTTGTTATCGTTTTACACTACAAGAAAAGACGACGACAGGGATGCTTGATACGTCTCCAACGTATCGTATTTCTTATATTCCATGCTACTTTATTTGATGATACCTACATGTTTTATGCACATTATATATATGTCATATTTTAGTACTTGGATACAAGATCTTAGGAAAAGGCATAGATGTTGTTCTATTTGTTTTGGTTTCAGAAATCTAGTAACGAAATATTCTCGGAGTGGACGAAATCACCGCCCGGGGTCTATTTTGCTGACTTCGAAGGTAGAAGGGAGTGAAGTGGGGCCACAGTGTCGCGGATGACAGGCGGCGAAGCGGGCTGGCCGCGCCGGCACATCCCCCAGGCCTCGTGCTCGCCTCTGACACGCCTTTACGCCTGTATAGCCTCAGTCGCGAAACCCCCAGTACGGGGAACCACGATACGGAAAACCTTCCCGGGACGCCGCCGCCGCTGATCCCATCTCGGGGGATTCGGGAGATCGCCTCGGCACCTGCCAGAGGGATTCTCTCTCGGGAGGGCTCTGCAGCCATGATCGCCTCGGGTGATGAGTGAGTAGTTCACCCTGGACTATGGGTCCATAGCGGTAGCTAGATGGTCGTCTTCTCCTTATGTGCTTCATTGTTGGATCTTGTGAGCTGCCTAACATGATCAAGATCATCTATATGTAATATATGTTGTGTTTGTCGGGATCGATGGATAGAGAATACTATGTTATGGTGATTATCAATCTATTGTTTATGTGTTGTTTATGATCTTGCATGCTCTCAGGTATTAGTAGAGGCTCTGGCCAAGTTTTACTCTTAACTCCAAGAGGGAGTATTTATGCTCGATAGTGGGTTCATGCCTTCATTGACACACAGGACGATGTGAGAAAGTTAGGTGTGATGTCTTTGTTGCCACTAGGATAAAACATTGATTCTATGTCTAAGGATGTAGTTATCGATTATTCAGCACCATACTTAATGCAATTGTCATTTGTTTGCAACTTAATACTGAAAGGGGTTCGGATGATAATTTGAAGGTGGACTTTTTAGGCATAGATGCGGTTGGATGGCGGTCTATGTACTTTGTCATGTACTTATTGAAATCTCACTATATTTATCATATCATGTATATGCATTGTTATGCCCTTCTATATTTGTCTTGCCCGACCATAATTTGTTCACCCAACATGCTTTTATCTTATGGGAGAGACACCTCTAGTGGTATGGACCGGTCTATTCTTTATCGCATTCAGATTTAGAAAATGTTTTACTTGTTTCTTGCAAACAATCATCTTCCCAACAATACGGTTAATCTTTGTGTTCATCAAATAGGTGAGATTGACAACCTCATTCATTTCGTTGGGGCAAAGTACTTGGGTTGTGCGGGTTCACGTTGGCAGGAATCACTGGTGTTGTTCGCATCACATTTCGCCATCAACCTTCAATGTGCTTCTACTTGACTCCTCTTTGGTTCGGTCTGAAGCACTTGGTTTCATGCGGGAAACTTGCTTCTCGCATCATACCTTCCACTTAGGGTTCCCAATGGACGTGTGCATCTAGTATCAAGACCCTGGAAAAGATGAACCTCACCAAGGAACAGCTCAAACACGACTGCTTGAATTTCATGGTGTGGTTAGGAGTAGAAGGCAAACTCTAAGGCAGCATCAAACTTGCAGTGACGCGCCCGACAATGTGAACAACTGCGAAGAGATTATCACGTTTAGTAGTGCCTTCAAAATCTCGTACCACGTGATCTTCGGCAGGCCCACCTATCACAAGTTCCACGCCAGAGCATGCTACATCTACAACAAGCTCAGATTCCGGGCCCTAACGGTATGATCACCATGTCAGGAGACTACAAGAAAGCTAGGGGCTCGAGGAAGGCGAGGCCGCCTTTGCGAGAATCCGTCATATACGGAGAAGGCAGGGCCTACGGAGCGCGGTGGATGCGTGAGATCACGGGGGCCACCAAGAGCGGATCTCGAGACGAGAGGCCTCGTTGAGACGCGATAGAAACCAAGAAGCATGACCTCGTTGAAGGTGACAACTCCAAGCAGGTTTCAGTCGGAGCCAACATGGACCCCAAATAGGAAGCGTGCTCGTCGAGTTCCTCGGAGCTAACATGGATATCTTCGCACGGCAACCTTCTGACATGTCCGGACTACCAAGGGAACTCGCGAGCACTACCTCAATATAAATCCAGGTGTGCAAAACCGGTGAAGCAAACTATGCGACGGAAGCGCCGCGCCATTGGAATGGAATTAGCAAAGTTACTAGGGGCAGGTTTTGTAGTAGAAGTTATACATCGATTGGGTCGCGAATCCCGTCCTTTTACCCAAAAAGAATTCTGAAATACTAAGAATGCACCGATTACTCCGGCGTGAATAAGCATTGTCAGAAAGATCTCATCCCGTTCCTTTAAAGCGTGACAAGTCGTGATTCGACGCGTGGAACATCATGTTTCTTGGCGCATGTAGGTGTCATCGGATCTGATGAAGAGTCGACCAAAAGGCGACCTCTTTCATCACCCCCTTTGCACATATTGCTATGTTACCATGCCTTTTGGCTTGAAAAGCGCAGTGCCACATACCAGCAGTACGATGCGGCGGTGCCTGAAGGACCAAATTGGCAGGAACGTGCACGCCTACGTCGACGACATCGCGTTCACCCCGAAAGGGATCCGACCTGCTGAGCGACCTTAAACCTTTGATAATCTCAGACGGTACAAGATGATGTTAAATCCGGTAAAGCGCGTCTTTGGCGTACCAGCTGGAAAACTCCTTGCTTCATTGTCTCTCATAGAGGGAAGTAAACCTGGAAAAAATCAAGGCTATCTTGAACATCAAAAGACCAACTTGTCTCAAAGATGTGCAACGATTAACTAGGTTGCGTTGCGGCAATCAGTGGTTTATTAGCCGTCTTGGCGAGAAGCCTTACCTCTGCTCCTAGCTCAGAAAGCAGACAAATTTGTGCAGGATGAGGCGTGAGACAGCTGCCAAGGGTGAAGAACATACTCTCCTCCCCACCTACATTGGCAGCCGCTGAGTCAGAACCTATGCTCCTCTACATGGTGGCTACCAACAAAGTTATCAACCTCGTAATCGTGGTGGTGCGAAAGGAAGAAGGATGTGTTGCAGGTCAAAGGCTGTCTATTACATTAGCAGAAGTCATGACGGAATCTGGCGAGGTACCCTCACTTTGAGAAGCTGGCATACGAGTCTTCCTAGGCAGCGAGCTGAGACACTACTTCAGGGAGCACCCAATGGCAGTGGTGAGCAAGGCTCCCACGTCAACCATCATCCACACTACGTCGGAGACGTATCAGGCGCGTAGCAAAATGGGGCATGGAATTATCTGCCTTTGACTCAACTACGAAGCCCGAACCGCAATCAAGTCTCAAGTTCTAGCAGTTCATCGTGAGATTGGGTGAAGCAGGAGGAGCACACCTGTCCGCCGGAACACACCTTTGGGTCATGCACTTTGACGGATCAAGCAACATCAAGGCTCGGGGGCTGGGTACCAAAGTCACCTAGGAGAAAGAAGCTGAAGTCGTTCTGCCGGATTCATTTCCAAAGCTACCAACAATATGGCGGAATACGAGCTCTACTGCACGGTCTACACATCGCCAAGAAATTGGGATCAAGCACATCATATCTGCGAGGAGATTCCGACACAGTGGCACAATAATCGTAGGAACACAGAACGCAGAGAAACTTTCAGATGTAGCGGCTTACGAGACGAAGTGGACTGAATCGCCAAGTGCTTCTCGGATACGAAGTCAAGTACGTCGGGAGAGACGATAACACAGCCCGGCCAGACATGTTGTCAAGCTCGGATCCGGTAGGAAACCAATTCGCTTTGGTATTTTCTGGAGCATCTTGGTACCCTCGTAAAGGCGCAAGCCCAGGAAAATCCTGATCGGCAGTTTCTCATTAAGGAAGTGATGGCTAATCATTCGCTTCAGACTCAGCCGTTTCTGGATTACCTCATTGATCGAAGTTGCGGGAGGACGGGTCCCACGCCACACACGACAGATCATCAGACGAGCCAGATCCTACACAATTGTTGATGGACAGCTCTGACGAAGTGCAAATGGGGTATTTCTCAAATCGTCTCTAGTCAAGATGGCATTGAAATCCTGAGAGAGATCCATGCAGGGGATGCGGGCATCATGCCGCCCCCAGGCCCCTCGTTGCAAAAGCTTTTCGGTTGGGATTTTCTTGGTTACTGACTAAAGAAGATCTTTGAGAAGGCTGGTAAAAACTTTCTTAGGAGTTGTCAGTCACTACGCTACTCATTGGCAGCTCCAGCCCAAGAGCTGAGGACCATCCCTATCACCTGGCCGTTCGCGGTGTGGGGGCTGATATGGTTAGTAAGTTAAAGAAATCATCTCATGGTGGTCATGAATACCTCACAGTATTATTGACAAGTTCGTTAAGTGGATCGAGGCAAAACCGATAAACACCGCAGTGCTACGGCACTAAAATTTGTTGGCAGCCCTTGTGACGAGATTCGGCATCCCACAGAGCATATCAGAGACAATGGCACAAACTTTGTGAGAGACTCAAGGATGCTGAGTGAAGTTGGGATCAAACATTAAATACGTGGCCCATCTAATCTAGCAGTCGAGGTGAGAACGGGCCAATGGCCTTATACTAGCGAATTAAACCTGTGCTTGAAGAACGCTGCGTCGCGGCACATTGCTTGGGCTGATGAGCTGGGCTTCTGTTCTATGGAGTTCACAGACTACCCCTAACAGAGGCCATGAGGATTTACTCCTTTCTTCTGGTATATGGATCGACTGTATATTTGCCCGGCATCATCCATGATTCACCGCGAGTTTCCGCCTACAATGAAAAAGCTGGCCGCGAGGCTGTGACTATACGTGGACTGATCGAAGAAGCTCGAATTTAGCGACCAACGCTCACCATTTATCGTGAAGCTCGTAGCTACCATGGCGAGTCGAGTTCGGAACAGCTCGTTCTGGTGGGAGACTTAGTCCTCCGCCTTCGCGAGGTGAAGATCACAAGTTGTAATCTCCATGGGAAGGACGCTGTCACCAGCAAAGTACTACACAATGGATCACACTATCGTTGATTTTAGGGGAATTGAAGGATAGACACTTAGCGGCATAGGAAGCAGCGAGAAGATCGTGACATATATGATCGTCGAGATCGTCTGGAACATAGCACAGCTACGTGCTTCCACACTTAACGCTTTACGCATTACATACCTTGTAATATCTATGATACATGATCAATGAAATAAAGCTTTTGGTTCACTCTTAGAGGCTTTTACCTCCTTTAATTTTTCATTTCTGGATCGTGTATGTTTTTCCGACTAAAACAGCAGAGCTGGATCTTTCCGCCTAGGCGTGTATGAAAGTTGTGATTTTCAAAATCGTCCTTTGGGACGTAAGCTTAAGTTTTCTGGCGGAAATTTTTTCTGTTGCAAACCCATGGATTCCTGGTAGCGACTTCCGGCACTTGGGCTGGGGGCTTGTTTCCGCGGTTATCGACGTTGCCATTGGGCTTCGTCGCCGCTGGCGAGCGTTTCCGGCACGGGTTTTCCGGCTCGTGAAGGTCAAGTGGGCAAGCCGGAAATTATAAAGCCAACACTTGCTTTCAAGAAACAACACATGCAAATAATCTTAAAACGGATAGCAGGATAAGTATTTTACGCCCACGCATGCATGCTTGTTTTGTCCCTAGATTTGGGATTACAAACCTCGGCGGGGCCAAAATGATGCATTATTTTCTCAACGGGGCTGAGGTTCACTCCGCCTTGGACGGAGAAGCATTCCCCTTTGGATCTTTCTCCTTAGCGTCCTCAATGGAAGGTAATCCTTCCTCCTCTCTTCTTCTTCTTGGAAGTTGAGCGCCGGACTTGGGTTCCTCTTGGGAGCATCCTTGAGCTGGTCCGTGTGAGTTCCGGATTCGCGAGTCGGGCTTAGCGTCGCGCTCTTTTGGTCGGCTTCCAAAGGGCTCGTCCCGCGGGGAGAACCTTGTCGTAGAATTCTTCGTGACGGATCCTCCCGTGGCAGTGCGGGTGTCATAGCCACTACGCATCTAGCGGCTTGACATCTGTTGTCGAACACCAGTGTTGGGTCAAGATCCATCTCGGGTTATGCGCCAACACATGATCAAAGTCATAGCAAAAGCCAGCATGGTGATGAAGCAGAGATCCGTCTGACTCCGGAAAAGATGTCCATTTCTTCGACCGGTTGCGCAGACCGTGGGTGCGGCTCTTCTTCAACGACAAGTTGTGGCATATCTTACGAGAGGCGGAGATGAGTTGCAATCATCGCCAACGAGAGAAAGAACATCGTCCCGGGAAATTTATTCCGACTTTCAGGGTATCAAGCGACTCTGCACAAAAATACAAGAATAAAAATTCAAGTTGGGCACAAGAAATTATACATCAAGATAAAAACTCCGGTTAAAAGTACCCAGGATGTTTTCGGCCAGCAAGTCCCAATGAATGCTCAAGCGGTCTCCATGTATTTCGGAGTCGGTTGAGTTCTTTCTGCCTCTTGATGGTCTCGCTTCTATCATTAGCTTTAACAATTAGCCCTTCTCACTGATGAGCTGAGGAGTTTTCTGTGAGTTGCTGGCTTTGCTCCTTCTTTTGCTCGCCTCCATCGGTTTCGTCTCGATTCTTGGTATGAGAGCGCGAGTTCTCAAGTTCGGAGGAGTCGTATGAGGGGAAGAAGATGCACCTATAAGGATTCAAGTCAAATACAGTTCAAAATGTGAACTAATGACAAAGAGGCGGAAACCAACCTTGGGCGTCGCAGTTATTTGTTCATTTACGCATTTTCACTCTTCGGGTCTGGATGCTTTAAAGCTTGACCCAAGGTAACGCGTGAAGAGGCTGATGTTCTTATCGTCATCGGCGCTTTGCTTCGTTCTGTCAAAAAACGATAGGCAGAGTAAAAATTCCTTTACCAAATAGTGGGGTCCTTTGAAGCATCATTGCGGAATCCTTGAGCATCATGCTTAGCTACTGCGACATTTTAAAAAACCTTTTCAAAAGTGGCTTTACTCTAAAGCATCTAAGCGTAACGAGTACCTAGTTTCCGCCTACATGCTTGGGGGCTTCTGTAGTTACCTTTGTTTGCGAATAAGTCTGTAGTAACAGGCCGACGTCCTTCTTAAACTCTTGGATCTCGGCGTCGCGGCATCCGGATTTCCCCGAGGCGTTGTTCAGCATGGCGTTGAGCAGTCTTGTTCAAGTTCCCACTTCTCCGCCTCAGTCAGCTTGTTGAAAAACTTGGTAGCATATGCCTTGGGGGTGGAAGTGAGGTCAGCCGGATCTCCAAAGTTTTTCAGAAAAACGACGACGTCGCCAGCACCGGCTCCGACCTTCTCGGAGTAAGTAACTTCAGCTTCTCCTTGGCCTTGAACTTCTGTTTCTTCTCGGGCAGGGCCTTTGGCCTTAGGATCCTCTCCGCCCACCTTTTCGCTGCTGACCGGAATCATTTCCGGTGGAGTGTTTGCGGCAGGAGGGGGAGATTGTTCCGCCTGTGAGGAGGAGGCGGCGGTGGACGTGTGGGGAGTACTTGGCGCCGGGTGGTCGGAGGACCAATGGCGGAGCTTTTTCATATATTTTGTAATGGGCTCTTGGTGGTGGTCAGTGGCAGCGGTAGTCGGAGTTCTGCGAACAAATAAAAGAAGATCGCATAAGGAACAATTGCATCAAAGTAGATACGTGCCACACTCGGAAACTTACGGGGCGTCGGGGATGATGGGGCGCGAGCGTTTGCTGCTGGCAAGCATCTTAAACGTTCCAGCTCCGCTTTCCTTGAGTCTAGCGGAGATGGTTTTGTCGTCTTCGGCTGATTGAGATGAGGCGCGGAGCCGCTCGACCGGAGCGGGAGCTGTTAGACGCTTCGAAGGTCGGGGGGCAGCCTTGCAGGTGCTGTTCCTCTTCTCTCTTCGTCGTCGGAACCTCCTCCGTAGTGTAAACGCGACGGGGGACACGAAGTATGGTGCGCAAGTTTTCCTCCGCCAAAGTACGAGCTGGAGGGAAAGATATTATATGTTAGTCAACATCCAAAAACATGAAGTTTGAAGTAACGAAGGATCGGGAGCTTCTGGGAGGACCTTTGGTTGTTTGTGTAAATATCTTGATCAATTAAAGGGATCAGTTGACCAAGCCTATCTTCCTGTCTTGAATCTCCTCTTGAGGATGTCAGCCGGAAGGTCGTGGCGGGTGGCTGGAGGGCGGTCGTCAGCCCGTGTATGCGCGGATAGCAGTACTGCATTGCGTAGAGGCTGGATTCTCCGGGAAAACCAGCTGAGCGTCAAGTCTGTTCTGGTTAGCCCATCATGGACTAGCCGGGGAGATTCTCCAGCCCCGCCTTCTCGAAGATGGGAGTTAGGGAGAAGCGATGGACGAAGCTCGACTTGCAAGTTCTTAGGGCTCGTTGTTGAATTTGTGAATGATCGTGGTCTCCCGGAGCTTGAACGTTCTTCTCGTAGAACCATCCGGCGTCAGTACCGGACGGATTCATGCGAGTCGTGAGGGAGCCCTGTGCGGCAGTCGAACATGAACGTCATGCTCCACGGTTCGTATGCTTTGTCCTTCGTTTCCTTCTTCACTCGGAAGAAAACTGCCATAACTTGACTGCAGTCGGATTAGAGATGCCCTTCGCAAAGTGTCGCGAAGTTGGAGGCCGAAGGTATGAGTTGGGGCAGATGTTGTGGGGCTTGAGCCCGTACGTGTTGAGGATGGAGAGGAAGAATTGGAAACAGGGGTGCGATAATCCCAGCGTTCCACCTGACTTTGGTCATGACAACCTCTGCGACTCCAGGAGCCAGGGACGGCGGTGTCGTATGAGCTCCGGTGAGCGAGATCATACCCTCGTTTTGAAGCTCTAAGCTCCGTGTCGGTAGTTTCGCAGGGCCACCATTGACCGTTCTCCTTCGCGGATCCGAGCCTTGGAAGCTTTCTTGTTTTCCGTCTCCCGAACCTTGGCTGCCATTCTAGCTTGCCCTTGAGTTCTTCTTCAAGTTCTTGAGCGGTTGGGATCCGGCCTAGTTTGGTGTTGGAAGATGCGGAAAAAGGTTGAGCTAGCCGGATGGACGTATGGTGGAAGGTATGCTATGGGATCCGGACAAATTGGTGTGCTGGGTTTCGGGCTATTCGGAGAACTACCGGTGCAATGCGGTGAATCAAGTGGCATGCTTTGCACCCATGTAAAGTGTTGAGTAACCGGAAACTTCTCTAGTCTACTTCTTCTTCTGCAAGTCCGGTGCACGTACGTCAATGGCGACGGACGGCGATGCTCCAGTGGGAGGAAGGTCGCCGAACTTGCAACGAAGCGACCCGCGTGACCACGAATCGGCGACGGGAGAGATCCCGATCAACCGCAACGATCTTGGCGCGAGGGAAGCTTGGGCCGACGGTGCACGAAGTTCTACGTGGAGGCTCGGCCAGGTCAAAGATGCGACGGGCGGCGCGGCGAGGAGGAAGATGAAGTGGTGAGGTGAAAAGAAGAGTTACCGCGCGTGGGGGTATTTATAGACCTCGCGCGGAGTTAGCATTCGGATCAGCGGAAACTGAACAGTCTCACCGTTGGATGCATATTGTGATGTCTTAGGTTAAACGATGCATGACGTGGGTAACTTAACCTATGCGCTCCAGAAATTTGAAATTTGAAGATTCGCATCCCGAAAATTAGCGGGAAATTAGGAGGTTGTCTTGTGGGGAAAGATGAAACTCCGTTACATTATGTTCTTGAAGGACATGTGATTTCATTCAAATGATATGGAAACAAGAAAGTTTGGAGCTCTTCAAGATTCTCTTCGGTTGCGAGTTCTTGAAAGCGGAAGAATGATGAATCTCGGAGAACCGGGGCCTACTGTTGTGGGTATACTTTATGGGTATATCAGCGGCATGGCCTAGATCCGGCATCCCGGGTGGCCCACAGACAGTGATGGTGGCATGGGGCCCATCGAGCGGCCCGTTGCTATTGATCATGAAGGATGAAGTCCCGGCCCGGGAACATGGGCCAGGATCCCATGACCCTCTGAAAGATGGGATCAAAGTGAAACATAAAGTATCCAGATCCGGCACGGCCATGAGGAGGGCGGATCCTTGACGTACGCGGCAAGATGTTGCAGTAGTTAGGCATCTTGTATTCGGCTAGGACTCTCCATGTAAACCCTAGATCGTCCGCGCCTTTGTAAAGCCGGGATCACAGGAGCCAGAGCACAACCACAGCCATTGGCTGCGTGGCGCGGATAATTCCGGACAAGCGGCGGTAAGGCCTGTCATCGTGCGGGTGTTCGAAGCTGGGTAACTCGCGTACCAGCGTCCCGTGTGCACCAGCCCGGCAACTAAGCACTTTTCCCCCTCGTGAGGATCCTCCTCAGGGGGCACAGTCGAATAGGCAACGACAACATCATCTTTGAAAAGTAGCGGGAGCATTACATAAGCCAAAAGGCATTCGCCTATAAGCATAAGTTCCATAAGGACAAGTAAACGTGGTTTTCTTGATCTTTAGCTTTAACAGCAATTTGTGAAAACCGAGAATAACCATCAAGAAAGCAAAAATGAGTATTTTTAGATAACCTTTCTATTTGATCAATAAATGGTAAGGGTAGGTCTCTTGATAACTGTGCTGAAAATCAATGCATTCTATACCCTACAGTGCACTGCAGGAATAAGCTCATCATCATCATTAGGCCAGCAGTCATTCCTCCTTTCTTGAGAACGCATGCAGAGGACTAACCCATCTACTATCGGCAATAGGATATAATACCGACTTCAAGAAGTTTTAATACCGTTCCTTACCACCTCTTTCATCTTGGGAATTAGACGACGCCGATGTTCAACAACAGGCTTCGCCTCATCTTCCATATTAATAGCATATTTGGCAAATAGAAGGAGAAATCACTAAAACCATCAAGAGTATAGCCAATAGCTCCTCGGTGTTTCTTCAATATTTCCAATAACCTTTCTTCCTCAATCTATGAAAGCTTAGAAACTAATAATAAAAGGATATATTTTCTTATCATCAATATGAGCACATTTTAAGATTATCGGGTAAAGGCTTTAAATGAAAACGGGATCTTCCTTTGGTGGCGGTGTTGTACCCAAATCTTCCAGCGGTAAATATCAAGAATAGGTTGGCGAAGAAAAATTTCCTCGAGCTCTCTCTCTTTCCTAAAAACTTCACTTTCACTATTCTCCAAATATTGCTTCCAAAGGATTATTAGGAACAAGAACAATGGATGCACACAAGTATTTTAAAATCATTACTAGGCAAGTGAACTTTATAAAGTTTTAGTGAATTTAGAAAAGTTAAATTCATAAGGCTCACCAGTAAATCTAATTTTCTCTTTTTTACAATCTATAATAGCTCCACAAGTATTTGAAAAGGTCTACCAAAATGATAGGACAATGATCACTAACAGGACCAAGTACCAAAAAGTCAGCGAGGATGTTTAATCTTACCACATAAGAACTTCCACATCTCGAACAATACCAATTGGAGAAATAGTTTCTCTATTAACCGGCTGAATAACCACATCAATATCTTCAGTTCACAAGAACCAATTTTCATGCATGATCTCGTATAAAGCTCATAAGGAATAGCAATAACATATCACATAAGGCATAATAGCAATGATCACCAGTTCTAACAGATAACAGGAACACTAACTTTTTTGGGTTTATTAGGATGTGAAACAATGTTAGAAGCAAATAATGTGACCATCCTCCACATTTTCCGTCACAAGATCTTTTATTGCAACAGCAAGTTCAATTTTAATTTGTTCTTGGGGTTCTATAGTTTCTTTTCCCTTTTATTAACCGCACTAGAAATGGCAGAGTACTCTTTCATTTTAGCGGGGAAAGGAGTTTTTTCAATATAAACTTCGGGGAATAACATTATCAACAGTTTCAATCACTACACATTTGTTCACAAGATGAATCTACGTTATCTTTATACGGTTCATGATACTTTCAAAATTCTTCGTAGGCAATTCATAATGAGAGGCAAAAGCTTTGTAAAAATTTGCAACTTGGGAATCAAGACCTTATGTAGCACTTATATTACGAAATTTATCGGTATCATAAAAGCTTCAATGCATTTATAATCATAAATTATACTGATTCTCTATCTTTGTCGTTCTCCCATCCTTAAGTATTTTCTTGGATCAGATCAAGAAGGTCCCTTTTAAACTCTTCTTTGTTGCGTGTAAATGATCGAGGAACAAGAAGTATCAAACAAGGTCTTGTCTTGAAAGAAAGTCTTGCATAGAAATTATCAATAATAACATGTTACCCTCAACACCCCGACGGGCGTTGGTTAAGCAACCGAAGAGCAGGGAAGCTCGAGCCGCTTAGTGGATCCCACAGCACCTCAGTAGATCCGACAAATCTTACGGCTGACGTCCCGGCGGTTTGCTAGACGTGCTCTGACTAGCCCGATCGGAGGGTATTGGTAGCGATTTGTTCACACGCAGACACGTGCACATTAAATACGATCCCTATGGGCTCTCAGGTTTCCTGTGGATCGGCTCAAGGCGATCGCCCCATGTTTCATGTTGGTTGCAATGGCATGGGGATCCTGCATGATCAGGACAAAGCTAAAACGATCCACGACGAGTTTAGGGTTTCAGAGTATAATCGGAACGTCCTACGTCGATCGGGCCTAGCAGCTACGGAGGATGATGAAAACTACACCTATGAGAGGCCTAAAAACCAACATAACGTTGATCCGGAACATCCCTCGAGACGATAAACAACGCCTATGTGCTTAGGATCACTCAACCCCAACATAAGGCCTAACTATGCGAGATATTAAACTAATCCTTGCAGAGCAAGGAGCAACTATAATGATTGGATCTACTAAATGTGAACAAGCAGAATGCGCCCTTACGTGGGTAGACGTGGGCGGCTAAGTATCGAGGATGACATTGCCAACGAGATATGCACGTGAAAGCATCAATGCAGGTCCCTAAACACCTAAGGATAAGTAATCTTGCTCGCCATCAACAAAGGCTTCAGCACGAGCAGTGCAAGGTTGACGAATAAACGTGTGCTGCCTAGATCGCTAGATGCGATCTAGGCGGCATGAGCCTGCCCCGGGAGAAACCTCGAAGAAAGGGGTGGCGATGCGCTGGTTTGTGTTTGTTGTGATGATTGTCCTCCTTTCCCGATAACCCTAGATACATATTTATGGTCAAGGGACTTTTCTAATTGAGGCGTGCACCTAGTGCACGGGCCGGCCTCTATCTCTTTAATCTAAATTACAACGCGATCTAATATGTTAGGATACATGGGCAACTTAGCCCAAACTCTCGTATGAGTAAGCAGAAGATACTCACGTGTCGTCCTTCAAGCTACATCTTCGCTACATTACCTCTGATTTAGTAGAAATCGGGTGGTAACACATGCCCCCATGGTTTTGTTAATGATAATTGCAAAACCATCTGCTTTCCTTCGAAGGGTCATGTCGTGCGGAACCGTCGCAGTTTTCTTCGTGATGATGTCTTGCCTTCTCAACTTCTCCACTTTTGATTTGACGATTACGGCACCACGTCCACCGAGCTGTGACATTAAGTAACTATACCCCTTTTACTTTGGCCACTTCCTGTGGTTTCTTTCTTCCTCCCCCTGCTCCACGGTAGCCATCGGCAAACCGAAAAACCCTCTCCCGTAGCCATGTCTTCCTCTTCGTCTTCTCCCTCCTTGGGTCTTTCCCCAATCCTCCACCTCCCTTTGACAACGCACGAATGGGACCCACGGGGAGGCCTGCGGCCAACATTCGCGCCATGGCCAGACGAGGCAGTCGTTACGACTCCTTCGTGCAGTCGAAACTGACCAGTCATGTGAGGACGGGGAGACGACCTTCGCTTCTTGCGTTGGGCAATCGGAGGAGGAAAGCGATGACGACGGCTTCTCCTGGGACGGCTACTCCTCCGAGGAGGTGAAGGAAGAAGGAGGAGGACACCACCTCCTCAGACGAGCCGCCGACAAGCGCCTCTGCCCTGACGACGACATCGTGACCAGCGGCGACATGACGGCAGCTAGCGAAGAAGATGAGGACAATGAAGGTCCCGCCGGTGGTCAGCTGCCCGCCCGATGACGTGGCCAGAGGCAGGAGCAGCGCCAAGCAGTGACGACGAGCGTGATGAGGCGACAGCCCCTAGATAGGATAGAGCTAGGAGTAGTAGACGGGGCAATGTTCCCCCTAGCAATTCCTTTTGAGAGCAATCAGCTCTTTATGTAAGAAATCCTTGTTTATCAATGAAGAATTCCCCAATTTGATTTCTGTTGATTCCCTTAGTGATGATTTAGCCGATTGCCCTTCATCTGAGTCTGCTGATTGTTGATTCGGTAGATGCTCAATGAGCGATGGCAAGCATTAGCTTTCCCAATAGATTGCAAAACAGGTCGATCTAATTGCCTCCTAGATGTTAACTTGCAACCCATGAAGTTCATATCCAAACTTCCACGAACAGGTCCAGCACACTGCCTTGAGACCCCTAGATCCTTGGACTTAAAAATCATCCGATCTTTGTCCTGACGACAAAACTCCTGGATTAATGCTTCCGGAAAGATCTTAGTCAGCGACAACCTTGATCTTGAAGCCGATACTCCTGTAAAGCAGGTGTCACTCGTTCACAGCTTTCCTTGTGACGTTTGTTTCTTTGCAGCAACGGTCTGGTTTAGAGCCTGATCAACGATGATGGCTCCCTTCTACAAACTCTTCCTGCCATCCTAATGGCTTTCCTCTGCAAAGCTCTCCTGTTCAGCATGGTTATGATGCGAGAGATAGCCAATTTCAACTCTTGGCTCTTGAGAATGAGGTGCGGGGCTAGCTGCCCCCAGGAGCCTCGGTCCGGGCCCCGAGAATGAGCGCACCAGCCGCATTGGGCCCTTATCGGCTCCTCAGCGCAGTGCGACGTAAATCGATTCGACCAAATCGACATTAATAGCGAAGAACCTCCAAGGTGAGTTTGCCCAGTCATTCGGCTCTTCATCAAAACTTGTGAGAGCTTACGCCCGGGGAGACGGTGCACTGGACGACTCTTTGAAAGGATCGAGTTCCCTTGAACTAAGAGAAGCCTCACAACAGAGTGGCCTTGAACTCTTCGGCTCCCCTTCTTGTGCCACTGCTTGCCGGTTGACTCCTCACCTCGAGCGGACCTGTGCGGTTCACGGTGATGATGTCGATGAAGTTGTCACCTTGGTCAAGCCCTAGGAGGGATATCACAGCCGATTGAATGTTTATTGGCTGAATCTGACCTGCATGCTTACGCACTGCTGACCTCGAGGATTTGCCAATGGAGCCACCAACCATTCCAGCAGGGACTTCTTCGATCAGAACCTGCCTACGTACCTCGGTATTTGCTCCATTGAAGCACGCACCTTAATACCTTGAGTCGATGGTAGTGCATCGCTTTGAGGTGCAAGTCGATGCCTGCCGCCATTGTGCTCAAAAATTCACCTTTCGATTTTTATGGCCGATTTGTTTACGTATCGGCCCTCATGCTTGAGTTATTTTAAATTTGAACATTTTGACATCCGTTACTTGACTCGTATCTCGTATCTCCATCCGTATGTGCCCAAGGCCGATTACATCAAGTAATTGATATCGGCTCTTCGTGTCTGTTGGATCAATGCTGAACACGAGACAAGGTATGTTGAGGATAATTTTGGCCGATTGCGGAAATCGGCCTCCTTTTCCGTTGCAATGTTTGACGATGGTTTGCAACTTCTCGGATTTCCATTGTAGCTACGTGGCATGCTGGAGATAAGATCCTTTGCTTTTCATTTTTTGAGGGCCGATCGCAGGGATCGGCACACCACCATGTCAATGTCTTGGACTTGCTACTCCGTCCAGGTCACGGATATCATGTTTGTATCGGCGATGCCTGCACGCCCGGCATGATACTGTGCATCGGCTTTCGCCTGTTTTGGGCGCCATACTTTCTTTAGCGGGCGCGCCTTCGTCTCCGTTGTTTGCTGGATTTTCACGAGCGAGATCGGGCGTGCTCTTCTCAGCATGCAGTGCATTATCGGCTTCTTCCGGGTTTCACGTACATTTGCCTCACGCACGAATGGTGAGTCCATCAGACACCACCTTGGTCGGTGATACCTATCTTCTTCTCCATCGACTCCTCAAAGTCTTCTTCTTTAGATGACTCGGCTCGTTTACTCTGATGTGGGAGAGGTCCCTGGAGAGCAGCTCATTCTTGAAACTGTTGTCCTTCTCCTTCGGCGTCGCCCTCACAAGGCGATTCTCGATTGTTGGCAATCGGCTCATTCTGGAATTGCAATGTTTGAAGAAGGACAGTCCAGTGCCTATCCACGTTGTCTCGCTCACTTTGACCTCCTACAGGCGACGTTCGTGCCGTCGTTGTTCTGTCGTTCGACGTGCCTCACATTTGCATCAAGCGACGTGCTCATCCTATGCGTAGTGACGACGTCAGTCATGCTCATATTTGTTGAGAGATACACGGACAATGGCGCCCACGTCACGCATGCTTCTCCTCACTCCTCGGTTAGAATGCCGTCATCATCATCTTGGGGCCCGGTCGCATGGAGCAGCCTCCTCTTTATCTTTGCCACGAGTGTGGCTGTCCCCGCCATGGCGGATCACAAACCACTGCCATATTGACATCGAAAGAGAACAACCCTTGCTCTCTTATGGAGTGGCTTAGGTCCACCATGTTGACGTCGGAAACGGACGCATGTCTACTGTCATGGCAAGGCGCTCAGAAAGTTAATCGGCACGATTCTATCGCCATCGAATTTGTGCGTGCAACACTTTGCGGTCGTTGGTGGCGTGCGTGATATGATGCCATTTGCGGTGCCGCTTTTGTTCATCTCTGCCAGTAAGGATCTTGTGGCCTTGAGGTAGCTAAGCTGTTTCTCTTCCGTGCTTGATTGAAGATACATTGGAGTCTTGGTCACGATAAGTCCAACCCTCTTGGAGGCCCTGGTGGGTTCACCATTTGCGGGACACAGTGCGCGTCGTCCACTCAGCTACTGCAACTTCCTGATCTTCCACGGAATCTTCATCTCCATCGGCTGATGACCGGGGTTATGTGCGCTTGAACATCACAGTAGAGTTAAGATAGTGTTTGTTCATATAAGGTCAGTCTGTTGACCCGGGTGCGTCATGAGTTGTACTCAACATAGAACGTCAGATCTTTGAATGACACTGCAAGGCCTGCCACGGCCAACTCGACTGCCTCTTCTCATTTAAACGAGCAGAATAGCATCGGTTCTTGACGATTCAAGAAGCATTGGATGTACTGTCCTGTCTCTCCTCGCTTTTCTTAGAACTGCCATTCCGGCAATACCGGCTCGAGTAGCCTCGAATGGTATTGGGTGTGGAGCAGTTCCTCAGTTTGCTTCCATGATTGCCCAGATTGCAGGCATAGCAGGTGTACCATCCAAGCATTTGGGCCAGAGTGAGGAGTGAGAAAGAACTCCCGTAGCTGATCAAATCTTTGAAACCATGCCAGTGGAGCCGGGTATCGACTCACGTGCTCGATGGAGCTTTACCCTTCTGACCCACTGAATTTGTTGAAATCCGGAAGCCGGTACTTAGGTAGTAGTGGGATCGGGTCGAACTCATTGGAGTACGGCTTGGAATGGCCGTTATCTTCTTCTTAAATGAATCTTGAGCTGATCTCTCGGGCTATGGCCCGATCGATGCAGGTGGAGTAGTGGCATTTTGAGCTTTCTGGGCCCAGTGTGATGGTATATAGCTATGCAGCTTGTTTCTCAGCTTCTTGCTCCTAAACTCCTCCTTCTTTGCGGTCGTTCTTCTGCTAAGACAATTGCTCTGCTAGGCAATCCCTCCTGGCCGGGCTGGTCCTTGCATCCAATTGTTGCGGTGGCACATCGTGCACTGCGTGTGCGTGTAGGATTTCCTTGGGCGGGTCATGCAAAAGTGAGAAGTAGTCGCCGGGTCACCCCAACTGTAGACGACGTGCGGTGAGCTGGTTGCTGTGGAGCCCATTTGCGTCGAGCGGAGGTGGCACAGTGTGGGTGCATCTCCACTGGTGAGTTCCTAGGCAATTTGTCGGGAGTATCGACGCTCCATGATCTCTTGCACCACACGGACGCAACGCGCTCAAAGTGTTCACCGAGGAGCTCTCGGAGTGCGCGTGCGATGAATAGGCCCTGTGTAGTTGATTTCTGTCGCGAGAACTCTGGTACGTTCCTCGAAGGAGGGGTGGAGATCAGCCCATCGAGGATGCCTTGTGGTGTGAATCCTTTGAACCCGATGCCGTGCGAACGGGGTCTTCTCAAAGGGTAGATGAGTTCGGCCTCTAGGATGGCCTTCAGGTCATCATATTCTTCTTGTGTTCCGTGGGGAGATCCTTGTACGTAATCGGTTCCTCGCCATATGGGATGCCTATGTTGACATGGACGTCGCAGAAAGTGGGTCCCCGGCGTGCCAGAATGTGTTGCCCTCCAAAACCCCAGAAACGGGCGTTGGTTAAGCAGCCTGGCCCAGGGAAGCTCCCGGAGACCTCTTAGTGGATCCACAGCACCTCGCTCGTCCGCAAATCTTCGGCCAACGTCTGGCGGTTGCTAGGGCGTGCCTGACCTAGACCCGATCGGGAAGGTGTTAGTTCGATTGTTCCTTCATGGTAGACACGTGCACATTAATCTGACCCCTATCGGCTCTCGGGTTCCACGTGGATCGGCTCAAAGGCCGTCGCTATGTTTCATGTTGGTTGCAATGGCATAGGATCACAGCAGTCAGGACAAGCTAAAACGATCCACGACAGGTTTAGGGTTTTCAGGTATGTCAGACGTCCTCGTGCGATCGGGCCTAGCATTTCTGAGGAGTGATCAAACTACCCCTGCCGAGAGGCCTAAAAACCAACCTTAGCATTGATCCACGAACATCCCTGCGGGGACGGTGAAACAACGCCCTAGCATGACGGATCACCAGGCCCCAACATAAGGCCTAACTATACGGATATTAAACTAATCCTTGCGAGCAAGGAATCATAAACGGATCGGATCTACTAAAGTAGCAGACAAACAGAATCTTTGCCCTTAATGCAGGTAGACGTGGGGCAGCTAGAGGGACGGCATTGCCATGCAGATATGCACGCATCAATGCAGGTCCCTAAACACCTAAGGATAAGTAGTGCGCTCGCATCAACAAGGCTTCGGCCTGTGATAGGATTAATGATAAACGATGTCTTGCCTAGTCGCTAGATGCGATCTGGCGACATGTTCTTACAGGAGAAACCTCGAAGAAAGGGGTGGCGATGCTCCTGGTTTGTGTTTGTTGGAATGATGATTGTCCTCCTTTTCAGGTAACCCTAGATACATATTTATATTCCAAGGGACTTTCTAATTGGCGTGCACCTAACTGTGCACGGGCCGGACTCTATCTCTTTAATCTAAATTACAACGCGATCTAATATGTTACGGATACATGAGCAACTTAGCCCAAACTCTCGGCGTCAGCCGCTTCGAAGATGCTCCACGTGTCCGTCCAAGACCCATCTTCACTTACGGCCCACCTCCTGATTTGGCCAAAATCGGGTGGTAACAACATTACCAGGAAGCTCATGAATGGGGCATTTGAGCATTAAGACTTTAATCTCCCTGACTTGGGCAATACTCTCTCATCATGAGGCCCGGAAAGTATATATGCGGTTCCGATCTTTGTGAATTTCACTTGGAGGATAAATTTGGAATAAAATAAAGGCACAATGTCCTCCCAATCAATAGAATCACCATTCTTTGACCAATTTATACCAATGTAGCTTTACCAGATAGCGACATAACAAATGATTTCTTTCTAACTTCATTCATGCCAATACGCACATTTGAATAACATAATTCATTAAAAACGAGTAAATGATCACCCGGGACAGTTCCATCCCCTTCATAGCGGTTATCCATAACACGTTCAATTTTCATGGGTATTTTATATGGTATCACTTCCTCACGTGGCGCCTCATCCACTCCCGTTGCAGTAGTAGTAGATTCCCAAATAGAAATTGAAGAAAGATCTCTCCATAATGACTTATAGCAGCGAGCAGAAACAAAATAGCACAAACAGTAAGGTTTTCCTTACCAATTCCCCTTACCAATAGCGCTTCCCTCCCCGGCAATGGTGATGGTGATGATGTCTTGATGACCCACAAGTATAGGGGTGTATCGTAGTATCTTCGATAAGTAAGAATGTGATCCAACGAGAGCGAGAAGGTGCGTTGACCAAGTGGTTGATGAAAGATTCAGCATAAATGCTCACAGAACAAGTATTCAAGGGGTTTTGATGTAACGGATGAATAAAAATGCGAGTAAGTAAAATGCGAGAGGAATAATTGCAGCGAGTGGCCCAATCCTTTTTTGCTAGGGACAAGTAGGTTTGTTTATATAATGACCAACGTTGCCAAAGGACACACGGGATTTTGAGTAGTGCTTTCGCTTCATGTGGCTAAATAATCTTCATTGTTTTGATAAGTGTTGTGTGGGTGAACCTATGCTACATGCACCGCCCTTCCTAGGACTAATATACATACTTGTGATTATACCCCTTGCAAGCATCGCAACTACAAGAAAGTAATTGAATAAATCAAACCACAGCCTTAAACTCTGAGATCCTGCGATCCCTCTTGCATCGATATACTAACGGGAGCTCAGGTTTCTGTCACTCCGGCAACTCCGTAATTAGCAACCGAATACAAGATGCACTCCCCTAGGCCCATAAATGGTGAAGTGTCGTGTAGTCGACGTTCACACGACACCACTAGAAGAATGACACCACAACTTAAATATCATAACATTGAATATTACTCAACATAATTCTACTACATTTAGACTTCTCCCATGTCCTCAAGAACTAGCAGACTACTCACGAGACATCATATGGAATACAATCAGAGGTGATATGATGATGAATAATGATCGAACATAAACCTTGGTTCAATGGTTTCACTCAATAGCATCAATAACAAGTAGAGAATAATCCCGGGAGAGTTTCCCCTATCAAACGATCAAGATCCAACCCAAATTGTTGCAGCGGTGACGATGGAATTACAGTAAGATGAATGGAGATGATGATGATGGAGATGATGTCCGGCTCGATGGCGATGGCGATGGCATCGATTCCCCCCTCCCGGGGAGGGAATTTCCCCGGCAGTTCACGCCCGCCCAGGAATGCCCTATCTGGTGTCCTCGCCCACGAGAGGCGGCTGTAACTCGCTGAGGTTCCTACGTGGCTTAGGTTTTCACGACGAAGAGTGCGCGAAGAAAAGGAGGCGGGGCGGTGGGCCCACACCCACGGGGTGGGCGCGGCCGGGTCGCATGGGCCGCGCCCGGCTGTCGTGCAGGCCCTTGGGTCCCCCTCTTCTCCCCCTTCTGGCTCCCTCGTCATACGGAAAATAGGAATTTCGTGTAATTTCACTTCCCACGATTGATCTTAGAAATATTTAGTTAGACGGTGCTTTTCCGAAAGATCTGGCTCGGTGCTTGATCCTCCAATAATGATGAAACATGCAAAATAGATGAAATAACATAAGTATTGTGTCCCAATATGAAATATATCAATGAATATGACGTATTGTTACAAAAATAGTGATGCAAATTGGATATCATTGGCCCCTTTGGATACCATGTGAGTAGGTGAGAACAAGGTATCTAAGGAGATGGATTTGACCGCCATCAAATGGCTCTCCTTAGGAAGCGGATTGAAAACGAGCACACATCCCTACACTTAGCATGGAAAACCTTTGTCTTCATTGGGCTTGCATTGGTCATGTTTGAATTTCTTGAGCATGTCCTTCATACTTTTCTTGAGAGATGAATGTGCCTTTTGCAAGTTGCCTCACTTGGCTTCGGAAGAACTTCAACTCCCATCATGGACATCTCAAATTTCCTAGTCATCAATAGCTCAAAGCTTTGTTGATTGGAGTTAGTTCCACCAAATATAATATCACCAACATATATTTGACATATAAACAAGCACCCCCTTTAACCCGCTTGGTGAAAAGGGTGAAATCGACTCCATGCAAAACCCATCTTGTAGTAGAAAATCCTAAGGAACTCATACCAAGCACGTGGAGCTTGCTTGATTAATGGGAGATTGCCTTATGGGTAAATACACATGGTTGGTGTGGATCTTGGCTCCGGGGGTTGAGCATATGCGGTTTCTTTTAGGGCATTCAAAAATGCACTTTCACATCATTTGATATAGTTTGAAATTGTGGAAAGATGCGAGAATGCAAGCAAAGGCAGACAGCTTCAAGGCAGACTCTGCGTTGCGAGAGAGTATCCTCAAAATCCATACAGCCCAGGCAAACCCTTGCGCCACTAACCTTGCTTTATTTCTAGTGACACAATGCCATCCTCATCTTGCTTGTTCTTGAATACCCATTTGGTCCCAATAACATTGATGCGATGATCCTTGGGTCTCTCCAACTAGAGACACATACTTCGTGCGATGTTCACTCTAATTGTTGCATATGTGGCCAGCCCATCCAGGATCAGCCAGGCTTCATGTACCTTGGTGGCTCAAACTAGACACAAAAGCATGATATTGACAATAAGTCATAAGTAATGCATGGTGTCTACGATTACCACTCCTTTTGAGATGCTACCAAGGACAAGATCTACTTTCATGTCTTGTAGCGGCCTTGATCTTCAGAATGGTTCCTTCATGATCAATTAATCTAATTTAATACTTGATCATGAGGGACAACTTGAGTTTGAACATGAGTTGAAGATGTTCTTGATCATCATCATGGTCTTGCTCGGTGGGTTGAGGGCTTTCTTCTTGTTCTTGGGGATGTGGCTCATCTTGAGTGGAGATACATCTTAGGTTGCACTGATGGTTCAACTTGAGGTGAGCTTGGTACTTCTATTCCATCACCTTGATCATCACACTTCCATGGGCCGGATGTGTTCAATGCCCATATGCTTGATGGCACTAGATGGATCATCATCACTACCTGCAACACATGGAACAACTTGCTCCACTTGGGAGCCATTATCCTCCAAGAACACCACGTCACAAGATACTTCAATAGTCCCAGTGGACCGGTTGTAGTATCTATAGGCGTGAGAGTTCTCCGCATATCCAACAAAAATGCCCTCTATAGTTCTAGTTTCAAATTTACCAAGCTTCACTTTATTGTTCTTAACAAGACATTTGCATCCAAAGACACGAATGGACATGACATTAACATACCGGTGAGAAGCTCATATGGAGTTTTGTTGTGGAGGGCGGAGGAAGGCAGTTGGAGTGGTGAGCAGTGTGAGATGGCTTCTCCCAAAAGTTGTGGGAGTAGAGTTGAATTCCTCAAGCATAGTTTCTTGCCATCTCAATGATAGTCCAGGTTCTTCCTTTCCAACAACACCATTTGTTGAGGTATATGGAGCTGAAACTCATGTGATGCCTCATCATCAGCAAACTCTTGCATAGTGTAGTTCTTGAACTTGGTGCCTTGTCGGTTCTAATCGCCTTGATCTCGGATTCATATGCGTTGAGCTTTCTTGGCGAAGGTGATGAACTCTCTATGGGCCTCATCCTTAGACTTAAGGAGAAAGACCCAAGAGTATCTTGAGTAATCATCAACAATGACAATTCCATACTTGCTCCCACCAAGAGTATCATAATGTGATGGCCCAAAGAGATCCAAATGAAGGAGCTCCAAAGGCCTAGATGTGGTGACAATACTCTTGATAGGATGTTTTTTCTTGAGTTGTTTCTACACATGCATTGCACATACGATCTTTCTCAAAGGAAATGCCGATTAGGTTCAACAATGTGCTCACCCTTTAGGAGTTGTTTAAGATTCCTCATGTTAACATGACCAATGCGGCGATGCCACAACCAACCTTCGTCATGCTTGGCCGCCATTAGACATGTGGAGGGAGAGGGGCTCTCTTTCGAGAGGTCAACCACGTAAAGGATATTCTCCACATATCCAACAAGGACCAATTTGAGATTGTCACTCCTAAAGACTTGCACATAATACTTAGTAAAATATGAATTATAACCGGCATCGGCAAGATGATATATAGAAAGCAAGTTATAACCAAGGGGTTCTCAACGAATGTGTGAGTTACACGCCATCAATTGCCACCTTGCCATACCCAAGTACCTTTCCCTTTGAGTTGTCACCAAAGGTAATGCTTGACTTCTTGTTAATATCTTCAATGAATTGGTCAAGCACACCTCTTCCTCCGGTCATATGATTGGTGCATCCACTATCAAACACCCATTTGGACCACCGGAGGGAACACCCCTACAAAATCAAGTAGAGGATTTAGGAACCCATTGATTAATGGGTTCCCTAGTCATGGCAACAAGATCTTTGGGTACCCAAATCGAGTACCCTCTATAAGCATAGCCATTACGAGGACCAACATAGTTAGCATAAACATCACCATAATAATCAACAAATAAAGCATAGTGATTGGTTGGCCCCGTGCGGTCACCACTAGCTGGGGCTTTTGCATCAGTGTGACATGTATTCTTTCTTGAGCGGGCTTCTCTTTCTTGTAGTTGTTCTTCTTGTAGGGCTTGGAAGCATACCCAGTCCATGCTTTGACTGTTTGACCTTTGCTTACTCAAGAGGTCATCCAATCCCATCTTATTCTTGGTTGTGGTGAACTTGGCAAGTTCTTTCTTCAAGCTAACATTTTCCTCAAGAATAGTTGCTTGCTCACAAGCGATTCATTAGGATAATAGTTGAGACCATATTTGGTTACCAAAGATTCAAGATATGTATTGGTCTCAACATGCAAAGATAGTTCCTCTTGTAAACAAACATGTTCCGAAGCTTAGCATGCTCACTAGTAAAGGTGGTGGAGGAACTAGCAACATATTTATCAACAATAGAATCATTCATTGATTCAAGAGCTTTAGAGTAGGTTTCTTGGAGTAGGTCATGGTTCTTTCCAAGTTTCTTGAGCTCATCCTTGACAAGCTTGTTAGCTCTTTGGTGGTGAGTCCCTAGTGGGAAATGCCTGAGCAACTTCAGTTCCTCCTCAGAGCAGTAAACTCTTGGGTCAATGATTGACCCCTTTCATAGTTTCAGATCCTTAACTTTATCTAGTTCATAAGTTTCGTTTGTTGCTTAAGACCTTGAGATATGCACCTTCCCGGTTTTTTAGCTCTTGTCTTAGGAGATTTAATCTTCCGTATCATTCAAATGATATTCTAATTCCTGATGGACTCATCCTTTTCTTTGAGAGAGTCCATCAAGAAATCAAATTTGACAAGAGCTTCACCATGAAGGGTGCTCTAACATTGTAAAGTTCCTTAAGCACAGTTAATTCATCTTGATTTTCAGCTTCATTATCAAGGACACTAGACAAAGAAGGTGGGGGTTCCATTACCTTGGTTTCTCTTGCCATAAGATAAGAGCCAACGGTTGTAGATGAGGAAGAGTCGTCGGAGTCATCATCTTGTGTTATTCTTGCCATGAAGGAAGAACCAACATCATTCTCCGTGGAGTAATCCTTGGAGTAGTCATATGTGAAGAGTGACCGGGGCTTAGAGAAAGCCAAACCGGCCACTCCGGCCTCCTTCTCCTCATCTTCCTCTTCTTCATCGGACAAGTACTCGGCCAGGCTCTTCCCTTGTTCCTCTTGTATCGATCGTTGATTGGGTTTGGCTTCAATCTTGGCTTGACCCCTTTTATGAACTTTGGCTTGTCAACCCTTTTCTCATAAGGGCACTCATTTGCAAAGTGGCTCTCTTCGTCACAATTGTAGCAGATTCTCTTCTTCTTCTTGTCATTGAGGAGCACTGAGGCAACTTTCCCTTGTACTTCTTTGCAAAGAAGGCAAAATCAGTGGCGATGTCATCGTTGAAATCTGCTCTCCTCATCTTCTTCAATTTCATATTCTTCTTCTCCTCCATAGTCGACTCTAGCCTTGGGAAGCAAGGTTATGTGGCGCTTTGTGGTTGTGTGAGGAGGGCCTCATCAACACGGTTCGTTGCCATGAGCATTTTTCCTGCCTTGTTTTATTGGCGGCCACGTAGGAGACTAGATCATCGGAGTTGATCGGCACTCTTGGTCATGATTTGCAAGTTGAGTGCAGGTTGGTATCTTCTTGCTTAACAGCAATCATAATTGACCTTGGACTTTATGAATCCTTCATTCATTTCAAAGCCGTCATCATACTTCTGGCCAAGTCCCTTGATCCTTACTCTAAGAGCACCAAGCCTTGCATAGGCATCGGCCACGGATTCTCCTTCTCGAATCTTGAACCGGTGAGCTTCTTGCTTTGCGGTCTCATAAAGAGCTGATTGGATCAAATCAGTTCCCTCTTGGAGTACTACGATTCGATCCCACAACTCTTTAGCGGAGGCGATGTCATTGACTTGATCAAGGAGCTTGCGATTGATGCCACTTCTAATCTTGTCACGTGCGGAGGCATTGAGTTGCCGGTTGTAGAACTCGGTGGAGGCCAATCGAATGGGATCTTGTGGCTCCGGATATCCATCCCATAGCTCCACACTGCAGCTGCGAATATGAGATTCCATAGAAGATTTCCAATGTGGAAAGTAAGTTCCATCAAAATGGGGAGCGGTCCCACTATGGTTTATATGAGGCATGGGTGAAGTGTTTAGGGATAGTGATGGTTAACTTCATTGTAAGTTTCCTTAGAGCCCGAAGTCCCTAGGAGCTCCTCCAGCGGTTAGGTTCTTAAGCATGACGGACATTTTCTGCCATTTGGCTTTGTAATTCATCCTCCTTTTTTCTTCTTCTCGGCATCATATGCCAGAATCTAGATTTCATTTCTTTAGCGGAAGGTTAGAGTCATCATCTAGACCACTCGAATAGTTTATCCATCTCACTCTTAAGGCGGTGACGCCCTTAAAAAGAGTCCAGACTCTGATACCAATTGAATGTATAGAGATGGTAAACCTGAGGGGGGTGAATAGATTCTGATTTTAATTCTGTTTCTGATATTAGGCTTTGGAATACAAAGGTGAGCCCTAATGAAACTACGTCAGAAGCAACCTATGTGAGGATACAACTAACTAGAGCACGAAGGCTCGGCAGTTATATCACAAGTAGGAGTTCGGTTAGAGATAGCCGATAGCACGCAGAGGCGAGATGTGTTCCGTGTTCCCTTGCTTTACAACAAGGTGCGTCACGTTTGGAGGTGGAGGTCACGAAGATTCCAGCGCCCTGAGGCTCCTGCCCTATTCTCGGAGCCCTGTCCCACGAAGAATAGCTCTCTCACTTGTGGTGAACTTTGAGGTAGCCTCAAACCTTCCACCGATCTTGCTGGAGCAGATCCCGAGCGGATGCTTGGGACTCCTCTTGCCCACCTAGGGTTTCGAAGGAACCTAGAGGAAGCTTCTTGATGAATACAAGGGAATGAGATTTGGCTTGGTAGCGGTAGATCGGGTCCTCCTCTAACGTTTCCCCGGAGGATTTGATTGGGCTGGAGGAGAGTGAGGCTTTTGGTGTTTCTAACGATGGAGTATGAGAGAAGGAGCTCAAGAACAGCTTGTAGTCTAGTGCCTTGCAGAGGTAGAAGAAGGCCTATTTATAGTGTTCTTGAAATATGGCCGTTGGTCACTTGCCACGTCGTGATTCCTCGGGCAGGTCGTGGGATCTAGCGCCGGACAGCCCGTCCTCGCCGATCGGAGCCAAGACCCTCACCAGTAGCCAGTTTCGCCGAGCTGAGGCCGGGTCTGGCCACGACCGGCCATTCTTTCTTGGATAGTGCCGGATAGCACGAGCGCAAAGGCAGTTACGGCCGGGGCCTTGATCTGAGCCCGGTCAGCAAGACCGAGCAAGACAATGGGATAAGCCAGGGCTGTGACAGGACAACGGCGGACCAGCTCTTGTTGCTACTGGATCTTGTCCAGGATGTGCCAGGTCCTTAGTCCGGTTGGTGGCCGAGTGGTCGTGACGGGACGATCGGCCAGGATACGGGCACGCCGATCTCTGGAAAACCTTTACGATTCTTCCTTCCAGATTGGGGGGGTCTCCGTTGCCTTCTTGTTCCATCGATACACCATTATACCTCTTTGGCTAATACATGTGAATTATCTTGTAGACATGTATTAGTCCAAATACTCTAGCACGGTGTCTAGTTACCAAAATAATGGATAAGGGTAAAATACCCTTACACGGACAAATAACATTACAACATCTAGCGTGCATTTTCACAACAAAATGTTATTTACATCCTAGAGTCACTTATAAATCATGGAGAAACCCGAGTAAAACAAACCTTGTAGCAAAGGGACACATAACATTACAACATCTCGCATGTGCTTTCACAACAAAAATTATACAATTTCTTTACATCATGGAATCACTTATACAACATCGAGAAACCCGAGTAAAACAAAACTTGTAGCAAACGGACAAATAACATTACAACATCTCACGTGCATT
Organism: Lolium multiflorum; assembly: GCA_030979885.1. Lineage (NCBI taxonomy): Eukaryota > Viridiplantae > Streptophyta > Magnoliopsida > Poales > Poaceae > Lolium > Lolium multiflorum. The sequence continues at coordinate 95,212 of JAUUTY010000411.1, forward strand.
TTCACAACAAAAATGATACAAGTTCTTTACATTCTGGAGTCACATAAAAATGGAGAAACCCGAGTAAAAAAACCTTGTAGCAAACGGACACATAACATTACAACATCTCGCATGTGTCTTCACAACAAAAATTATACAATTTCTTTATATCATGGAATCACTTATACAACATCGACAAACCCGAGTAGAACAAAACTTGTAGCAAACAGACATAACATTACAACATTTCGCTTGTGCTTTCACAACAAAATTTATACAAGTTTTTTACATTCTGAAATCCCTTATACAACAGCGAGAAACCCGATGAATACAAAACTTGTAGCAAACAGAGAGCTAACAGTACACCATCTCGCGTGTGCTTTCATAACAAATTGCATATGATTTGGTTACAAATTTAACACATGTATGCAGCATTGAAAAATCTTCCATGGTGGTCCACTTTCGATGATTTGGCATATCTCGCCATGATCCCAGGCCGCGGGAGCCCTACCGACGCTAACGATAGAGAAGGCCAACGTGTCCATGGCGACATGTGAACTCTCTACGTGGAATCATCGATGATAAAGTCATGTCGCCGGAGGCCAACAAAAAAATGGTCACTCGTGGGTTGCGCAAAGATTGATTCGTATGGCAAAATGAACAAAAAGACTGTCCCAATTACCCATAGTTTATTTCTTGCCACTTCGTAGTTGGTATAATAGTGGAAAACTCAAAGTGTAGCCCGAGATACATGTAGCCTGCTTTTTTTAATTCGAATTCAACATTTAATGTTTTAAAAAAAATATGAAAAAATCTGAATGTAGCCAATGATGTACTTTTCACTTTGCAATTTTTTAGGATTAAATATGTTATATTAGAGGCTACACAAAAATAACAAATTCTGACAAATGTTGGAGGTTTCAAAATCTACATTGTTCATGTTTTAAGATCCATGAATTTATGAATTTTGCACAACTAAAAATACTGAGTCTTTCGTATTTCTACTTTTTTACAGTCGTAGAGTGCATCATTTCTTCCGCATGAGGGCATCTCCAGCTGCATGCCGACCAAACCCTAATATGAGCACATGAGGGCATCTACAACCGCGCGACCAAGTCGCGCTCCTCGTCAGCGCGCCGCCTGGCCTCCTCCCGCCGCGCCGCTGGCTCCTCCTCCCGTCGTGCCTGGCGGGCCTGGGCGTAGAGCTCCCAGAGCTCCGCTTCTTCCTCCGCCAGACGCGCCGCCTCCTCCAGCTCGGACGTTCGAATGGCCGCCTGGAGGTGCGGCCATTTCTCCTCCTCCTCCGCCGCCGAGATGAGCAGCGCGGAGGTCTCAGAGACTGAACTTGGGCTCAGCAGAACGGGCGGCGGTTGCGGCAATGCGCGCCCCGCCGCGACGGCTTCTCGATGTGGAGGGCCCTGGGTTTCCGCACACGATAGCCCGGCGTGACGGACTGACACCGGCTGCTGCCGCCTCGTCGTCGTTCGCTCGGGAGCGAACCGCGTTACAGGGCCAGCGTGAGTCATCGTTGACGGTGGGGGACCAGGTGGGCCAGCGATCCCTCCAGTCCCCATTAATACCGGGTCACCGACAGGTAGGCCAAAGGAAGACGAGTGACGGACGGGGCCTTGAACGAGCCCGGACGCGACGGGCCCCGCGTGCCATCAGCTGACCCGCAAACCAGGCCAGATTTGGTAGGTTTGCGTTAGAAGACAGCGTGCCCGTCGCTTTGCGTACGTCCCAGTTGAGGCGCGATTTTATCAGGTTGGGCCCGTCCAGGACGCGCAGGATGGTCGTGGCGGTTCAGAATCAAGCAGCCTAGTATGTACGATGCGCAGTGACGGCCTAGTATGCACGCGATGCGCGGAAGCAAAGCTAGCCAAGCGGGAAAGAAACCAGCTGCACGCGACAGCGTTCACAGCGAAAGGGGTACGCGCGAGGCAGCGACCGATCTTTGGCACCAGATCGGTCGGCTGATTTTAAGTACTAGCAATGGCAGGCACGGCGGCACGCCGCGCCTGATGTTTGCATTTTAGATTAGGGTGACGACATGGAGGTGTGGTAGGATTCAGGGGATAAACAACATACAAAAACATCCAGGACAATGATGTTAGATAGTGATTGACATAACATATAACTTGCTCCATGAAAACCAATACAAAGCCTCAACCACTTTAAAAATCAGAATCTAAATCTACTTTGTAAATGGTAATGTGATGCAATACTGACAGCGGGAAAACAATGCCATTCCATCATTTAGATATTATAACTGGAAACAAACTGCAAAGTTGCCAAGCTAGCTCTATTCAGCAGTGCAACATGTTCCCATTACATAGTGTAATACATAGGCAAAGAAAACATACAATGCAAACTATCTGTGCCTCTGATTACAAAAGATCTAGTGCAGTGTATGAACAATTTGTGCCTCCCGTGAGGTGGTGCGGACATCCTCAAAGGACTTGTGGCAGTGGTGTTCACGGCAGCACGCCGCGGCAGCGATATGATTATTTGGTAGATGCACTACCGAGTAGGGCCACTCTCTGCCGAATGCACATTCCTTTGATCCCTCTCTAGCATCCATTATATTCAACTGAACACTGCACAGTCATAGCAATGAATTGTTCGAACCAAGTACTCCTTCAGCCATAACTAAATTCTGAGCAGATTTGCATGACCATAAACTCAAGTAATAAAGGGAAAAGGCGATAGAGATGGCCATGAAGTACTTTGTTCTGCCCAAAAGAGGAAGGGATGCTCCAGTGGATTTGTTGACTTTTAATTGCTGCAAAAGAGAATTTATACTGGTTAGTTGCAAGTGCATGGGTGTATATTATGTGTATAAATTACTTTTAATGGTCGACAGTTACACATTGAGGACTGATCTGGGAACAACTCCTTCAGGGCGATTGGTTCAAAGATACCCCAATTAAGGTTTCATTTTGTTCATAAGTTAAGAGACGCATATCTTGCTAATCAAAGTGACCTCTCTGCCTATATGATCTTTGTAGATTTCATCCAAAATGAGCATAGTGTGCCGGTGCATTTACATATGATTACTGGAGTATGAACGGGGTAGGAGAGTACAAAAGAACGTCTAACAGCTAGTTAGATAATGAAATGGTCTAGTTGGCAGTACATTTTTTAATGCCTTATGTGAAACTGGACCAGGTAATAGGCTAAGTAATTTTTCTACATTTTGTTTTTCATGGTCATCCCATATTTATTTTTCTCTTATTTCCACATTCTATCAATCTTCCCTCTCTGAACCTGCCGATGACGCGCAATCTCGACGGGCGGCGCCCCGCTCCAAATAAAACCAGACTTTGAATTGCAACATGAAAACTGATAATAATGAAGTATTAAAATATTACTTTGGATAGAATAAAAACTAAGAAAATAAATATCTACTCAAAATTAAACTGAATGTCATATTTAGCTTTTGTAGCATTTCCCTTTTAGCTGCTGATAATGGAAAGGACGTTTCGAGATATTTTATTATATGACCGACATAAGCATGAATACCACATGAGAACGATGCAAGTTGGCGAAGTGTCATGATTCTTCTCTAAATAAGCAAATAGCATCCACCATCACATCTCACTCACTTGTTTCTATGTTGGAGATGGGCGGAAGTCAGCGCAACAAAAGGATCTGGAAACAGACTAAGCACCTGCGGTCCCCATTCCATAGCGAGGTATATAATTTTTGAACAGAAGTATCTAAATAATATAAGCCATGTAGAAGCTAACCTGAAGCAATTAAATCTCTATTGGTGTCAAATGCGGTACTTTGATTCAACGGTGATGTGCACAACACCTTCGTCAGGGACCAATCGTAAGAGAAAAAAGGAGCTATATTGCACATAGAAATTGCAAGTTCATTGCCATCCTATAGACTGAGTCAACTGTAAAAATAGCCTTCGTCAGGGACCAATCATCAGAGGAAAAAGGAGCTATATTGCACATAGAAATTGCAAGTTCATTGCCATCCTATAGACTGTGTCAACTGTAAAAATAGCCTTCGTCAGGGACCAATCATCAGAGGAAAAAGGAGCTATATTGCACATAGAAATTGCAAGTTCATTGTCATCCAATAGACTATGTCAACTGTAAAAATAGCCCAGTAACTTCAGATTGGTTAGTTTTTGCCACTTGGGATTGGCTAGACCGCCACAGTCCAAACTGAATAGACGCCGGGATGAACAAATATTGCCTTATGGCCGCCGGTTGTACAGTAAAAAATATGCTACTAAATCAATATAAATTGGCAGCAATAAATAATATGAACAACGGGAAAAGAGCAACGTATGTTGGGGAATGTAATAAGAAAAGAAAAAGGGACTTAGCAAACCTGAAAAAACCTGGATTTCTGTTGTACGCAGCTGTACCTGCTTACATTCGTCTTACTTTACCTGTGGCTCATAAGAGCAAAAACCAACCAAACTTCAGAGAAAATAAATTCAAAGTTAGACTACCAAGAATATGATATGATGGTCAGAGCTAGTCTCCTCCTTGCAATTGTTACAAATGATTAGTGGTGCAAAAAGAAATGTGATGGTGAATGCATTCCTTTCCACAATTTTTTAGCCCCAGCTTGGTTCGAACAAATAACTCAAATGTAGCCACATAATGTATTTACCTTCCTAAGGCACAAAAACATTTAAGATTTAAGTTATTTTTAAACAAACAGTAAACCAACACACAAAATTTTAAGGACTTATACACTTATGCTTATTCTAATCTAGGCTGTAGCAGAATGACAGATTAACTCATTCGATATACCTACAATATTCAGCTATAAATGACTGAACAAAGTAACTTCGATGAGGAAAAAAAAGTAATCTGGAAGTAGAGCACGATATTAAGAAAATTACCATTATCATGAAGGAAAGGAAGACAACACATGTATTATCCATCTTTTCTAATACTAAATTCCATTGTACATTTCCTTTTAAGATGGTCATGTTCAGAAATACAGACAAAATATTAATGTACTCTCATGCTAGATTCTAGATAGAACATCTACCGCTGATCTAGTATAAGTTGAAAAAGAAAAATCCCATAAATTCCAATCATACAAACTCACTAACCATAAGATATAGTTGTACTTGGTCTTGGATGAATACACTAAATGTAATTGACTGACATATGATCTGGCCTCTCAATCTGCTTTGATTTCTGTGTGGTGTCCAAAGAATCCAAGAGGTACCCAAGATTGCACTTTGTACAAAATAATTTACACCCGTATAAAAAGCCTCGATTTCCTTGTTCTTCCATGTAGTATGTAAAATTCATTCATATAATTGATAGAGCTTCTCACGAGGAGCTCGCAGATTCCCGCGGACAACTGAAGCCACGCCAAGGAGTAGCTAGCCCCATAGATGATCAGTTGCAGACTCCCTTCATTTGCTTCTCTGCACCTTTGTTTTAAAAAGGGAAATTAGACAAATCTAATTTAAACAGTGACAATTAAAAATTATGGACCTTCCGTAAAGTTTTTCCACTCAGTTTATTTCTTACACCTTTTCTGGTTACATACAACATTTTCTCATGATTTCTTATGAAAAGCAGAGCAATACACTTTCTTTTTCCAATCATCCATTTTTGTGGTAGCACTCTGTATTCGTAGAGGAATACAATCATGAAGGTGTAGTGCAAGGGAGGGGCAAAATATACGGATTATGAATGTATTAGGAATTAATGTAAAATTATGGAGTGCAAACTATGTAAAATTATGGAGTGACATTAAACCAAAGAATGGGATGAACAAAGAAGGCACGTGATTCCAGTAAGTGAAGCAAATCAATCTATACCAAAACCCTCACCATATGCCGGATTAGTTTCAGGTTATACTCAGAAGGAAGAAATCACACATCAACATATCAGATAAATATTGCAGACAGAAATATGAGGCAAGCGAATGAAATGGGAGTAGAACGAAGATAAGTTCGCTGCAGCCACACGCAACCTTTCATAACCTCTTTCCGACATATACATCTCCCAAGCCACAACTCACCATGGTGCTTCTCCACTTCTGAAAATGAAAGTGATATGTGGATTTTTTCCACATTGAATGTATATTTCTCTATGTAATAAATAAACAAAGGATTGGCATGCCGAATATAATTCAAGCACAGTTTCGCTAATTTGGTCAACAAAACTTGCGGAGCTTCTAACCCATATCATAAAGAGAAGCAATCAATATTGATAAAAGTGAGTTACATCTATTGTAATTAAGCCATACCCAATTGCATAGAGTATCAGACTAATTGGTGGAAAGTAGATTGAACGTTGCTTTGCAGGGAAGCTTTATCCATTAATTACTAAGATAACCATACATTTCTTCTACTCACATATAAGATAATCATAATTAGAAAGAGATGTCACATCTAGTTCTTCGGCACAAACGACCAGGGAGCTCGAGTTTACTCGAAGACATGGACAATATGTTCCGCACAATGTAGATAAGGGGATGTGGCGATGGCCATCCGCCTAACCTGGCTATACTGAGAGGATAAAATGGGGAGTCTAGATACCTCGACTGGCAGCCCAGGTAATGCATACATTCCATTGAGAATGAAATACTGAAACACTCAGAATCATTACGCTGACCAAACACTCATAGCACTTAACTGAAAGAAGAGAAGATATAAAAGTATCCTTTGAGTAAAACAACACAATGGGCATAATCTATGTTTATTTCCCAGAAGTAATTGTAAACCTGCGAATTCAAACGCACATGCACCAAGAACTGAAAAACCCACCATCGGAGATATCACTTGTCCCATGGTAGCCGCAAGACAGAACCAGAAAGCAAAAGAGCAGGGCTATTGAACTGCTGTCAGGAAGCAAGGCATTAATATGTCCTTCCAAGTAAGAAATGAAGGGAACTTGAATAGTCAGGCTGGTACTAAGAAGTATATGCTTTAATAATTATGCTTCATAGGATTTAATGGGTCTCCAAATAAGATCCTAATTGGTGTACAAATAGATCTGGAGCAGTCATGCAAACAACAGTATACCAAGTGAAATAATGAGTGGAAGATGGTCTCCTCCAATTTTCATTTCTTTTTCAAACATGCTCACATCTACAAAGTAGAAGGCCAAAAAATAGTCTAGCAGTTTTTGTTATAACACATCAATCTAGTACTGCTATCAAGGTTGTTTGCAACCATATGTTCACATGGAAACAACATTTACGAATCCACAAGAAGAACCTGAGCAGATAACATCAATCAATAAATCCAGAAATTAGCAAACAGAGAAGACACTAACGAAGAATAAAAGAAGGGATATATAGTCATAGTGCAGAGATTCTGCCATGGCGCCGCACCTCGCCCTCTTCCACATACTGTCCATCCTCTTTCTGAAGCAGCTCCCATCTGACGGCCATGCTCGCGCAGTTCAAAACCACACGTGAGCATCCACTGCTGCCTGACAGAGATGGACAGGAGGTGAGAAGACATAGTAGAAGAAGGGGCCAAGATGAATCGACCAAGATCGGTCATAGAAAGGATCAAGCTGAAACGGAGAATTCCATACCTGCGCGTCCACTGGTAGTTGCTGGCCTCCTCCCTCTAATGTTGATGTTGAGCAGGTGCATCGACTCCCGCAGGCCGTACGTGCTCCTGGCCTCGCCTGATCCCACACTGACCTCTCGGCCGCGTCGGCCTCCTCAGCTGGGCGCCTCTATGCCCGACGCCCCGTCCTCGGCCTCCTCGTGTGGCTCTGATGCGGTGGTGGTGGGCTCCTAAACAGAGGAGCTGCTGATGCAGATATGGAGGAAGACCTTGGCCATGGAGAAGCTCCCCATGGGAGACCGGCGGCTACGTCACCCGGCAGGCAGTGATCCGCCGCGTCGACCCTGGGGCCAACCGGCGCCGCCGGCCATCTGTAGGCGGCGAACAACGAAGAAGAGGAAGATGTGCCTGTGCCTCAAAGACGGCAACATCGCCGAAGAACGCGCCCGCACGGAAGCGAATGGAGGCCATTGTCAGGGAGAAGCGCAGGACGGCGAGGGATCAGGTGAGAAGGAGATGGGGCCTGGGGATCTGCAGGGAGCGGCAGGACGTGCTGGCCGGGGGTGGAGGCGACGAAGAGGAGACCAGAGGGCAGGGATGAGCGAGGAGAAATCGAGAGAGAGGGGAAATTCCTAGAAAGAAGCTATGTGTAGGGGACAAATCGATATGCCACTTTGACTGTCTGGCTCCTTAAAGGCTACAACCACACATCCAAGAGACCCAAAATAGTACTGTCTCAGAAAACAAAATTTAAAAGCTTCCACAAAATTGCAAGGGAGCACCAAAACGTACACAACAAATAGCCAGCAGAAACCAAATTACCAAGTAGCACACGTGTCAGCATGACGATAATCCAAAAAAAACCCAAAATTAGGAGAACAAAGATGTTTGTTAAGGTTTAATATAGTACTTATTTTCCAAAACGGAAACCTCATTTTAAAAACAACTTCATCTACGGGAGTGACGTCAGTGATATCACCTGTGTGGCGACTAATTCTTTCACAAAATTATGAAACAAATCTAAACATAATTGAAATAAAACTGAAACACGAATATTTTTAAGAAACAAATCGGAGTGACGAGTGACGAGTGACGTCATTAGTTTCACTTTTTATCATAATGTTTTTATGTATCACTTTAGTTTCGTAAACGTTTTACTTGTGTTTCAATTATTAGCTTTATATTAGACAAATGTCGGAAGGCTCACCGATCTCAAAGCAGGGAGTTGACGGTAGATGTAGCACTACCGTTGCCAGAAAATCGCTGTGTTCGTCGCTGCTGAACTGAATACTCCAGGCCCGTAGTCGAGCATCCCCACTCGTCTCTGACGGGCCCCCGGCGACGTTTTTCATCCGGACGCGTAATTCGGTCCAGTCGCGCCCCGGTTCCTCATTTTCGTCCGGATTTGGCCCTTAATCCATCCGGCGAGCCGCCATCCGGTCCCGAGATCTATCGGGGACTCCGGACGAGTGAAAAGGGAAGGGCCCGATCATCGGCGACTCGACACAACCGCCGACTCGCTCAAAATCTCCCCACCCCTCGTATCTCTCTCTCCGCGGCACCACCCACCGGCTTGTTGCCCAGATTCCGCGTCCCTCCTTCTCCACCTGCCTATATTCCATGTCGCCGACGAAGGCCTGTCTGGTTGCTCCTCATGGCCTGTTTTCGACTTTGGCCTACTCCCTCGTCGCTCGCGACTCGGGTTGCGTCGACCACGCCCGTCAGGTGTTCGTCCATTTGCCTCGCCGGCCATGGACTCGGACGAAGAGGAGGAGCAGATGTTCGTCGAGCTTATGCGAGAAGAGATGGCAGCCGCCGCCTAAGACTCGGAGCACATGATGATCCTCGGTTGCTTGTCAAGCATGTACGCCGGACTGGCAACTGGGCGACGTGGTGGGTCAGCACCAGGTCGCCAGAAGTGCAAGCCGAGACAACGAATGGCGGGGTACTGCATGTTGTACGCCGACTACTTCTCCGCAATCCATTGCACGGTGAGAGTGTTTCGGCGTCGTTTCAGGATGCAAGGCGGATTGCTTGGTTTGGTTGGATTTTCGTCCTTTGCAGAAGTGCACGTGGCTATGAGGATCTTGTCGTATGGAGCTCCCGGTGATGGTGCGAGATGACTATCTTCGGATGGCGGAGTCCACCGCCCTTGATTGCTTCTACCGGTTCCAGGTCCGTCATAGCGGTCGGGGACTTTTACTTGAGATCACCCAGTCGAAGACACTCGGAGGATCCTTGCAACAAATGAAGCTAGGGATTTTCCAGGGATGAAGCATTGACTGCATGCATTGGAAATGGAAGAGCTGTCCGTTTGTGTGGAAGGGAATGTACAAGGGTCACAAAAGCGGCTGCACTGTGATACTTGAAGCGGTGGCTACCCATGATCTCTGGATTTGGCACTCTTTCTTTGGTATGCACAGGATCCAACAATGACATCAACGTCTAAACTGCTCCTCGATCTTTTCCAAGCTTGTTGAGGGTCATGCTCCCCCGATGAACTATGCTCCCCGGTGAACTATGAGATCAATGGTCGGCACTACAACAAAGGATACTACCTTGCAGAGCGGTATCTATCCAAAGTGGGCAACATTTGTGAAGACTATCTGAATCCTAGCACCCCAAACTTTGCGAGTTTGTGAAGAAACAAGAAGCTTGCCGAAAAGGCGTCGAGCGTGCATTTGGTGTCCTCCATCAGAGATTCTTGTCGTCCGGTTCCCAGCTATGACTTGGTCCAAGATCGGATGTGGGAGGTGATGAACTGTTGTGTGCCTACACAATATGACTATTGAAAATGAGCGAAAACATCCGGTTCCTCTGGCTGAGCAACAAGCACCATATGAGAGAGGGGACCTCTTGCACAATCACCAGTGCCGACATCATGGGCCCTTCATTGCTATGCGCCAGGAGATCGAGACTCTACAATAGTACAATGCATCAACAGCTTCAAGATGATCTGGTGGAGCACATATGGACGCTCCGAGGCAACGCCAAGTTTAACTGTCTGTCTTTATTTTTTTCAAAACTTGTGAAATTGTGTGCTTCATTTGTTTCAGCACTTGTTATTGTACTGATTGTCGCCGAATTTGTTTCAGCAATTTTCTGAATCTTGTTTGCCGAACTTGTTAAATTTTATGTCGAATTTGTTTGAAATATGTCGAATGACCCAAGTTGGGGGTGTCCTGCCGGGGGAACGGCTGGAACTTCGGCGCTTTCCAGGCCAATTTTTCATCCAATCTGAACGAAGCTTTCGCCGGATTTAGGCGTGGGGAGCGCCAACGAGTGGAGATGCTCTCAGTACAGGCTTGCTTGCTTGGCGCTTGTTGGCTAACTCGCGTGAAAGGACGAAAGAGTTGGAGCCGGAAATTAAGTAGCTAGGTAGTGGCTCGTCGTGATCGACTCGGAGAACGCCGTGGCCTCTCATATATGCAAGTACGAGCCTGCGTTCCAAAACCGTAGCAACAAAGAACACAAGGCAGTGCGCGGACGAGAGGCGACAATCAGAGTCAGCAATGGCTGCGGCGGCGCTTGGACACGCGGCGAGGAGGCTGGGTGGCGGCGGCGGAGGCGCGCTGCGGCAGGCGGTGGTCTCGCGGCTCTCGCCGGCGGCCGAGCAGCTGGGGCAACGCCGGGGCCTTCCACGGTTGACCCACACCGAGGCTCACCACCCTCCCACCACCACCGGCGATAGCGAGGGCGTCCTGATGAAGCGGATCGACAAGAGCAAGGAGGAGCTCTACGATCTGATGACGGAGGCTCGCCACAAGTACGGGACGGGCAGGGACAAGAAGCTGTTCCAGCGCCTCGCCGGACACATCGAGCCCAGGCACAGCGACCCTACCTGGAGGTCCAATCAAAATTTAAAACGGATCGACGAGATCCTCAAGGCTTTTGGTGCCGTGTTTTGCGCCGGTGGGTGGATCTTCATGGGAGTGAGTCTACGGTCCCGAGAGTAATCAACGATCATCGGTGGTAATTAATGGTAGCCGTAGATAGATTTCCCCTTGTTTTACTTGCTACATTATGACAATGTATTGCCCCGGTTATATACTATCTTTTTATTTGTTGACATGTTTTGTCTGGAATAATTTTGTTTGTGTGTGACAAGAGATGGTGTTTGTTGTGCCCCAAGTATATGTAGGTTTTGAAGCACTAGAACGATACGATCGGAACTAGTACGTGAACAAGCTAGCTAGCTCTTGCTTGATCGGAACGATCGGAACTTCGTAAACTCAGCGAACAACAGAAACAGGAGAATCGAAAAACGATTTTGGATTGCCACAGGCGCCGTGCTTATATACACGCACAGACCGACCTTGCCGCGCCCAACGCGTCTCCGTATCGGAAACCAACACGACGCAACCCGGAGCTGTTTACAACTTGACATACTCCGGTTTGGACTCCACTTCCTAAAACGAATTTAAACTTACCTAAAGCTAATTCATCTAGGACTCTACTTGGATAGCTACGTATCCTAAAACAACTAGGTTAATCGCCTTCATTCACCTCCTTAACCTGGTTGCTATGCTTCACTTCATGCACTCCGACTTTCTTCCTCATCTCGATAAACTTCTGCTTCCCGAGGGACTTGGTAAGAATGTCGGCTAGCTGATCATTGGTGTTCACATGTTGAACTTCAATCATCCCCTCCTCAATGCACTCCCGGATGTAGTGAAACCGGGTGTCTATGTGCTTGCTCCTCTCGTGATGAACCGGGTTCTTGCATAATGAGATGGCAGCTTGGTTGTCGATCTTCAGTGACACCTTCTGCACCTTCTTCTTTGCAAGATCAGCCAGGAGTCTTCTCATCCACACACCTTGACAAGCCGCTGTGCTCGCCGCTATGTACTCTGCCTCACATGAAGACAGTGCCACCACTTTTTGCTTCTGAGAATTCCAGCTGATAGGGTTCGGACCTAGGTAGAATACCATGCCCGACGTGCTCTTTCGATCATCAACATCACCTGCCATGTCGCTGTCTGAATAGCCATGAAGGATCAATCCTTCTTTTCCCTTTTTGTACGTGCAGCCAAGATTGATAGTGCCTTTCACATAGCGCAAGATTTGCTTGACGGCGCTCATGTGTTCAGTCGTGGGGTTCTCCATGAAACGACTCACGATCCCGACTGAGTAAGCCAAGTCTGGTCGGGTATGCACCAAATATCTTAGGCTGCCCACAATGCTTCGATACTTTGTGGTGTCTACCGGCGGGTTTGAGCTGATCTTGCTCAACTTGTGACGTTGGTCCATTGGAACTTGTACTGCGTTGCAATCTGCCATGCCGCACTTGTCCAATAACTTGACCGCGTAAGCCGATTGACATAGGGAAATTTCTCCGGAGTTTTGCTTCACTTCAATGCCTAAGTAGTAGCTTAGTAATCCAAGATCACTCATGCTAAACTTCTTCATCATCTGCGCCTTGAAACCTTCAATTTCTTGCGCATTGTCTCCGGTTATAATCAGATCATCGACATAAACTCCAACTAGCAGGTTTGAGTCTTTGGAGCTCTTTGTATAGACTGCATGCTCGAGGGGACATCTCTTAAATCCGAGAGAGACCAAACATTGGTCCAACTTTGAGTTCCATGCTCTTGGCGCTTGCTTCAGCCCGTATAGTGCCTTCTTGAGCTTGTAAACTTTCTCTTCTTCGCCTTTCTTCTCATAGCCGATGGGCTGTTCCACGTACACTTCTTCCGTGAGAACACCGTTGAGGAAAGCGGATTTAACATCCATGTGATGAACCTTCCAATCCCCTTGTGCTGCCAAAGCTAGGAGCAGCCTCACGGTCTCGAGTCGAGCAACCGGTGCAAACACCTCCTCATAGTCAACTCCTTGACGTTGTACGTAGCCCTTTGCGACGAGTCTTGCCTTGTGCTTCACAACAGCATCCTGTGCGTCCTTCTTTAACTTGTAAACCCATTTCAAACCAATAGGCTTATGGTTCGGAGGTTGGGTTACCAAGATCCATGTGCCATTGCTCTCAATCGCCATCAACTCCTCATCCATGGCGTGCTTCCAACTTGGAACTTTGCTCGCCTCTACAAAGTTAGCTGGCTCCTCAACTCCGAGCAAACACAGTCCGGAGTACTCGAGCGTGACTGGCTTGGTGTCCTTGTAGACTTTCTTGAGGGTCTTGTAGCGACGTGGACCCGAGGAGTCCGTTGTGGCTTGAGAAGGAGGAGAGACAAATTGTGTCGGTGTCGATGCGTTTGAAGAAAGAGGCATGCTTGGCGCTGGATCATCGGCATCCGTGTCGTCGGCGTAGTCGTCGTGACCATGATAGTCTTCGTCACTTTGCGCCTCCTGGTGAGCATGATCATCGTGCGCCCCATCATGTGCTCCTTCGCTGCCAAGATCCTCTCCTGTGTCCGCACCATCGTCATCGGTGTCCACATCGTGGCGATCGTGATCACCTTGGCCACCGTGGTTGGGCATATCGCCGGAAATCTGGACATCCTTCCCTGCATCATCACGAATTGGGAAATCAATCGTGAATATGTTACCGTTTGAAGCTTCGTCTGCTTCGCCGCTCCAGTTCCACGCTTGTTTTTCTTCAAACACAACGTCGCGTGAAACACGTAGACGTTTAGTATGTGGGTCATAGAAGCGGTATGCTTTGGTGCCGGAATTCCTCTCGTAGCCGATGAACACCATCTTGGTGCTACGATCAGCAAGCTTTGAGAGGTGAGGCTCCGCCGTCTTCACATGAGCCACTCACCCGAACGTCCGTAGATGTGACACATGCGGCTTACGTCCGTATATAGCTTCATACGGAGTCTTGCCGATCACCGCCTTCGTTGGAGCCCGGTTGAGAAGATAGACCGCCGTCATGACGGCTTCACCCCAGAAGGACCCCGGCATGTTCTTGCTCTTGAGTAAGCTCCTTGCCATGTCCACGACGGTTCGATTGCGCCTTTCAACGACCCCGTTCTGCTGTGGCGTATATGGTGCCGTGAGGAACCTTTTTATGCCAATCTTCTCACAGTAGTCATTGAACTCGTTTGACGTAAATTCTCCGCCGTGGTCTGTCCGCAGAGCACGAACCTTGAGCTTGTGTTCCATCTCCGTTGCAGCCTTTAGCTTCTTGAATGCTTCAAATGCTTCATCTTTGGATCGTAAGAGAACGACCCACATGTATCTGGAGTAGTCATCTACCACAAGGAAAAAATACTTCTTTCCTCCGTGAGTTGTTGGGGTGATAGGGCCACATAGATCAGCATGGAGCAGCTCAAGTGCAGCACTTGCACGATAGGTAGACACAGCAGGGAACGGTATGCGGTGTTGTTTTCCAACCAAACACCCATCACATACTCGATTAACATGGTCTATCATTGGCATCCCTGATACCATCTCCATCTTGGACATCTTCTTCAAGGCGTGGAAGTTAACATGTCCATATCTAGCATGCCATAACCATGAATCATCATCACTCTTGGCGAGCCAACACTCCGGTTGAGATTGATCAAGGTTAAGGATATAGAGCCTGTTTCGTGTGCGATATACACGCGCTAGGACGTCTCGGAGTCTATCATAGATTGTCATCACTCCGTCCTCGACTTTCACCTTGCATCCATTCTCATCAAGTCGCCCAATAGAGATGATGTTGTTTCGAAGCCGTGGGATGTAGTATACTCCGGTGAGTATGCGGTGTTCGCCTGTGAGGCACTCGAATAGGATAGAGCCTTGCCCACAAACCTCGACCGTTGAACCATCACCAAATTTTACCGAGCCTTCAACACTAAGCTCTAGCTCGAGGAATTTCTCCTTGCATCCCGTCATGTGATTACTAGCGCCGGTGTCTAGATACCATGACATGTTCTGGTTCCCGGATAGCTTTGGTATGACCTTCTTCTCCTGAAGTCGCACCTTCCGGTTTGGTTTTGGAACAATCGTTTGGACGAGATCACAAACCTCGGCCATTAGAAGAGCTGGATCATCGTCTTCCCGCTTTGCCAAGTTTGCCCTCATCTCTCGCTTGTTTGGCTCCGGACATTGCTTTGCATAGTGACCCATCGTATTGCAGTTGTAGCACTTGACCTTGGACATATCCAAGTTCCGTGGCTTTTGCTCGTTAGATCGATCACCTTTGCCACGCCCTTGTGGCTTGCCTTTTCCTTTGCCCTTCTCATTGTGCCCGCCACGATTTGAGTTACTTGACCCTTCGCCATCACGCTTTCCTTTGCTGCTTGGTGCCTCCCAATCAGCG
Organism: Lolium multiflorum; assembly: GCA_030979885.1. Classification (NCBI taxonomy): domain Eukaryota; kingdom Viridiplantae; phylum Streptophyta; class Magnoliopsida; order Poales; family Poaceae; genus Lolium; species Lolium multiflorum. Next base: position 110,916 of record JAUUTY010000411.1, read on the forward strand.
CGTGTATAAAGCAGTTGATCAACACCTCCTCCCTTGCCTTTCCGACTGCCACGAGAATTTTCTTCCCACGTCCGCAAGCGTCCGATCGCCTCCGTCATGGTCATGTTCTCGATATCGGTCAGTTGCTCAAGCGTGCCAATGATATACGTGAACTTATCAGTTACCGAGCTGAAAAACTTCTCCACCACCTCGGCTTCATCAAGCTTTGCACCAAGTGTGTGGATCTCAGCCACCAAAGTGGTGATTCGCATGGCATAGTCGTTCACTGATTCTGTTTCCTCCATCTGCAACTTGTGAAGTTGGCGCTTCAGCACTTGTGCCCGAGCCTTCGTGACGCGATCTTCTCCGACCCTCATCTCCTTGAGTGCTTCCCACGCCTCTCTTGCTGTCTCGAACTCCGCCAATGTCATCAGCACGGAATCTGGAACAGACTGGGCTATGGCGGCCATGGCACCTTCGTCGACCTCTTCGTCAACCTCGTCGTCGGTGATTGCCTGCCACACTCGGATTTGCCGGAGAATAATCTTCATCTTAACCGCCCAAACACCGTAGTTGATGTCGGTCAGCTGCGGGTACTGCACGGGGATATTGCGATGCGCCATCACGTTGGCACCACTCGCCCCGCTTATTGCTGTCTCTGTAGCCTTCTTCAGCGTCTTGTCGCCGTCCTTGTTCACCTTGGAGTCGACGGCGTCGCCCATCGCCTTTCTCGCTGCAAGAGCTCCTAGATCGTCGTAGCTCTGATACCAAATGTAGGTTTTGAAGCACTAGAACGATACGATCGGAACTAGTACGTGAACAAGCTAGCTAGCTCTTGCTTGATCGGAACGATCGGAACTTCGTAAACTCAGCGAACAACAGAAACAGGAGAATCGAAAAACGATTTTGGATTGCCACAGGCACGTATCGTGCCTTGCTTTACTATTTCTTTTTCTGATGATTTTGGTTGTGTTACAAGCAGCAGCCTTGCCGTGCTTACATACACGCACAGACCGACCTTGCCGCACCCAACGCGTCTCCGTACCGGAAACCAACACGACGCAACCCGGAGCTGTTTACAACTTGACATACTCCGGTTTGGACTCCACTTCCTAAAACGAATTTAAACTTACCTAAAGCTAATTCATCTAGGACTCTACTTGGATAGCTACGTATCCTAAAACAACTAGGTTAATCGCCTTCAGTATACACGGTGTAAATATAGTGCAAAAAACATGATGGGTTATTAACTTAGAAACGATTTGCATATATGTATTTTTTTCAAAATTATGTCATGTTTTAACTGACAACCCAACTTCTACCCGGTTAAAACACACCCACATCTATATCGCATGAAGAGACAAGTCTTCGCCCTAGCCAGAAAAAATTGATTAAACAATATGAATATCATCGTAATTTCACCTCTAATTAATTTTGCGAAAATTTCACCGTTCTTTTCGTAATTATCAACTCTAGTAGAATCCTCAGCCAGAATGAAAATTACAATTAGATTTTTGGACCATCTAGCGACTAGTAGAGCGCATCGCCGTCCTCACCCCTCCATCACCAAAGCCGAGCAAAACTTGTTGTAGTAGAACTTGTTGTAGTAGACATACATGAAGTCATCATGCTAAGACCCCAAGGATCAGCGCAATAGAGCGGCAACCATCACCAATAATGACAACTGTAAATCAAAAGATATCTTATATACTACGCAATTTTTTTAATGTGTTTGCATGTTTTGTCTGTAATAATTTTGTTTTTCTGTGACAAGAGATGTTTGTTGTTCCTGAATTATATGGTGCAAAAATAGAGCACAACACATGATAAATTATAATTTTGGGCGGATGGCATATGTAATTTTCAGAAATCATGCCCTGTTTTCATTTACAACCCAACTTCAAACCGGTTAAAACACATCCACATCTATCACATGAAGAGAGTCTTCGTGCTAGCCCGAAAAATTTGATTAAAAAATAGGTGGCATGAATATCATTGAAAGGTTATCGTTTCACCCCTCTTTTTTCGGAAAACTCTAGTAATCTATTAGTAATAATCAACAGTAGTACAAGCATCTCTAAAAGTAATAAAAATTATAAACATGTCTTTAAACCACCTAGCGACAACTACACACTAGTGAGCCGAAGGAGCGCCGCCGTCCTCGCCCCTCCATCACCTGAGCTGAGCACCGCTTGTTGTAGTAGGGCTTGCTATAGTAGACACACCAAAAGTCATCGTGATAAGACCCTAAAGGACCAGTCCACTATAGCACAACTATTTCCAATGATGACAAGCGTAGATCAGAATAGACTGGCCTACAACCACACAAACGAACACAAAAATGAACCGGGTCCTAGAGATCTGCTAGACACATGACTCCACGTGCCCTTCGCTGGCACTGGACGCACCACCAGAGCGAGGATTGGGCGGGGAGGATACTATTCTAACTTCAGGATGTAGCGCCGCCTCACCATCTTGAAGAAGACACTGAAAAAACTAAACAAAGAACAAGAACCCTCCCACCAGCGAGGGCCACCACGCTTCCAATGTCCCGAGGACACCGTACAAGGAGCGAACCAATGGTGTCACCGGCGAGGGAGATGGAACCCTAGATTGGTTTTACAATGGACATCACTCTTTCCTAACACTTTGTTGGAATAAACAAACATGTTATAACAAACATAGGTGCTCAAATTGTGTACTCAGGGCTTCTTAATCTATATTGGTAGTAGTAAAATAGAGAGAGTACATATGACAAAGAATGCAAAGCCAGACAGGGTGCTAGTAAATGTGAACCGTAAGTGTGCATATATATGTGCCAAAACCACGCGACGGAATTGTAGTATGTGATAAGAATCGTTTATAATCTAAAGCGATCAAGACTAGCAGCAGTAAAATTGTGAGAAGGGAACAAAAAGAGCAAAGCCAAATCACAAATCAATTTCATCCAAATTAGGCAGGGGAAAACGAAGTACGATAGCTGCTTGTTGCCACAAATGTTCATCGAGGAGAAGATGCGCACCGTGCCGCCACATTTCTTCACTGATAAGGACAGGTTAATGCACTTCGGTTGGCAGCGACGTTGGTGCACCGGAACCAAGTATTCGTCGGCAACAAAGTATTGATGGATAGACGCTCATTAACCACTTTGTAGCAAGGCTGGTCCGAGTCTTCTGCATGGCCCTTATGTCGCGCCACCACACTCTTCTGACCTAGGGCAGTGTTACGGCTGTGCGGGTACCTTCAGGCATGATATCAACCACGATGTGCACCTCGTTCTCTATGACAAGTTCTCTAGTCTTCGGTGGATATTATTGGGTCTTGTCCAATGTAAACATAACCATGTGTTCCCAATTATACTAATTTTTTTACTTCAACTTACTACTATGTGACTACTATATTTACATAACTAACCACATAAAACTTTCTATGCGATATACTGAGATACAATTTAAATTTATAATTCACACATCTATTTACATCGCATTATTAAAACCACATTTTATTAAATTTGGTTGAAGAAACTGCTAAGAAAACTTCTCATCCAATTGAATCATTCTTTAATCTAGGGAAATCCACAAATATATGATCACAATCTTCTATCCATACATGCATGCTACCAAATGCCTTCGTGTACTTCTATGTGCTGGTGTTCATTTCTCCTTCCTCGAGTATCTTGGTAAAGAGCTTTTGTCATGATTGCGAAACAAATACCATAATAGAGACTTCTAGAGTGTACCATTGTCTAGATTATAAGTAATCAAGCGGAGTGATCCACACAATTGCGTGACTAGACATATTGTACTTGTTTTTTATAGTTAGATTACATTTCTTGTTGTTTTACTAAATCCCGTTTCTTTGAAATATTTATATGTAAATCATTTAACTACATATTGAGGATAGAAATGCAGTTTAGGAGGACATACAATTGTGAAAAAAAAAAGGCGAGGAAACAATTGCACTCGTTTGCGCAAGGTCCCCTTTTCGCTCCTGACATTTGGTTGCACAAAATTGTCCTTTAGACAAAAGTTTAAATCAGAATAAGGGCCCCTTTGATTCATGGGATTTTTATAGGATTATGTAGGATTTATATCCTACTGAAAAATTTCCTACATTCGTAAGAACATATCCTATAGGAACCAATCCTTTAAAAATCTTGTAGCGCAAATCCTATAGAAAAAAACGTGTTAGGTCATTCCTCATAAAAAAATTATTTGCTACAATCTAATACATTTCATCTTGTAATAGCATCCAACAGTCGTGCGACGAGACGGCGGCCAACGCTGACCTAGCGGTGCTGCTCATGCAAGAAGGGCTCACGTGGAGGTCCAATCAAAATTTGAAACGGATCGACGAGATCCTCGGGGCTTTTGGTGTTGTGTTTTGCGCTGGTGGGTGGATCGTCATGGGAGTGAGTCTGCATCCCTCGAGATTAATCAAGGATCATCGGTGGTAATTGTAGCCATAGATATATTTCCCTTCTTTTACTTACTACAGTCTGCCAATGTTTTGTCCGGATTATATAATAAAAAGTTTCTCTATCCATCAAAAGATGTCAGAGATTTGCTTAAATTTAGACTAACTTGTGATGCCTTTTTATGTACAGAGGTGGTATGTTTTTATGTGCTGACATGTTTTGTTTGGAAGAATTTTGTTTGTGCGTGTGTCAAGAGATGTTTGTTGTGCCCAAATTATACGGTGCAAATATAGCGCACAACACATGATAAATTATAATTTAGAGAGGATTTCATATGTAGGTTTACAAAATTATGCCCTGTTTTAATTTACAACCCAACTTCAAACCGGTTTAAACACACCCACATCTATCACATGAAGAGAAAAGTCTTCGCGGTAGCTAGAAAAATTGATTAAACAATAGGTGGCACAAATATCATCCTAAGCTTACCGTTTCACCCCTCTTTTTTTTCCGAAAGTGCAATTCAAAGTTGCAGCTCCATTTAACCAGGTGCTAAATCCTTTTGAGTTCTATTCAAAATTTGGCGTGTTGTGTTCCATGTACATCAGTTCAAAAAAATACATTTACTACATGTAACCAAAACTTAAACCAACGTAGCTCATGCCAACACATATTTCTATTATATTAAGCTTGTTGGTCCATGGCTGATGGACATATCTTTTCAGGATAAAATCAACTTTTTAAAGAAATAATTATGAAAATCTGCATTAGCCTATGACTTCTTGTTCCATGGGTGTAGTTATTGCATGAAACACATATTCCTATTATACTGAACTTGGCAAGTACGCTCGTACTTATCCGTTCTCTCTTGATCCCCCTGCTTAGATTCAAATTCACGGAAGGAGAAGCTACCGTGAAACTCGAATATAGAGGAGTCAACTACTACAAAGGGCGAGTCAATGAAGTCAACTTGTACATACATTAACCATGGTGGAAACTTAGACTAGGAGTAGGAGGGAACCAATTCCCTAACCCTAGCACTTAAATAGCTAGACTTCAGTTATAGTTTCTTTAGGAAGCCAAGTATCCTTATAGGTATATCTAGGGATAAGTCTAGTCCACAAGTTGTTTATGTGGAGTTTATTTGCAGTTATACCTCATTGTACTTAGGAGACCATGATGATCTTTTGTAAAGAGTCAGAGTTGTAATTATATAGACATACCTTGAACGCGCAATATTTCTATTGTGCCACTCTGAGGGATATAATACTAGTGAAACAGTGTTCAATTGACATAATGTCAATGACTTGCATACTACAACATACAGTGGTATGCTGGATCACCGCATGCGATATGCTACGATTACTCCCATACAGTGTTTGGTGCAAATCTTATTGTTTACATGTTGCAATTTGGTGTGTGTTTTGTGGCAAATAGAGAAGCGACATGTTGTGATTACTTTGCATGTCCATGATGCAGGTGTTATTGTTGAGATATGGAAACTCGTGTGTGTATTTTTGTAAACCAGACACATAACTTCTAACGAAGCATCTAGGTATCTGTTGCAAGCATTCATGAGGCGCACACTAATTTATGACTTTTGTTGTAGAAGTTAGATTGTCTTTGTTCTAACAACTAGTTTGAATTTATCTTTAGTTTAAATCAATATTACTCAGCTCGTACACTCACAAAAAAAAGCAATCTTCATGTGTGCATTTTGAAGTCGCTCGTTTGTGGAGATAACAGAGAGTAGTCACAACAACATTTGGTGTGCCCCGCCCGCAAGAGCAAGGAGAGAGTATCCTCCACAAGCTGTAGATCAACTACAAAAGTATCGACATGACTAGCATTGTGGAAATCAACATGATGCAACACAACAACACTGGCGTCCACCACGTGGGGGTAATCATTCAATACATGGCTGATTGATGGTCGTGCAATGTGCTAACAGAAACGCCATTGAGGCGACTGCCCCCTAGAGCGCACAAAGCATAATTGTTGGCCCTAGCTTTGTGCTATTTCTTCCGAAGCCAAAGAATACATGGAGAGCTCCTTCCGTCGAGGAAGTGAGGCCCGGCTCACACGAGTCCACAGATGTGGGTTCTCCGCCGTGTCTTGGCTTTGAGAAATGTGATATTGTTGATGTTGTAGTCTCTCTCTCGCCTGAGTTTGACAGGCAGATGATTCCTATTGGTGATGAGGTTTCGGAGTCTGGACTGTTGTCAGCGGTGCCTGGAGCGGTCGTCGCCAGAGAAGTTTGCGATTTCCTCGCTACCTTGGCTATTGCCTACCCTGGACCTGCAGTTGGCTGACGGGTGCCCCCTATGTCGTAGCTTGTCCTTTACGGCTCGATGTTGGAGTGTTGTGTTTGAGTGTTTGTTAGTGTCGCGATGTTGGAGTGTCTTGGTTGTGGGTGTGTGGGTATGCTGTTTGTGTGGGCTTGGCCCTGTTGCTGTAGGTTTCGCTCGGTTTTCTCCTAAAAACTAAGCACACTCTTCTTAATTAATAGACGAGGCAAAGCTTTTGCCTCCATTTCAAAAAAAAAAAACATAGCGAGTGAAGACAAAGGAGAAGAAGTACAAAGGAAAGGCAGACCACGCTTGACAAACACATCATATAGATGAGTCTTGATAGCAGATTGTGATTTAAGAAAACATCATGGAATATATCTCTCCATTTAAATACCCACATCTTCAAAAAAAAAAAAACCAACCTTGCAGTGTAGAATCAGCCTATGTTGTCTAACAAACTCCGCAAAACAGACCCGTAACTTGAGGAGAAGGGGCCAAAATTGGTGTTATATTATTTTTTTTCCCTTATGACTTCCCTTATGGCTAATTAGTGTAGTGTGCCACGAAAATAATTCTTCTAAGTCCTTCTCTTTCTTATAATCTGGGAAATATCCTATGAAAACTAGTACATGCATTTGAACGTATGAAATCTGAACACATACAAATATGTAAATTTCCAGACCAAACTAAGTTAATTGGGCTACTAAAAAAATGTTTTTTCTACAAAATATGCAGCCAACCTTATATACTACCATAGACCATACTTAAAAAATAACTAATATACTAGTTTGGCCTAAATTATACCATTATGAATTTTTTGATGAAAACTTGGTGAGTAGCGATCTAAATTCAATAACTTGTACATTGTGATATGTGATAGTATTATACAAGACATAAAATTTGGATTCGATATACTTGGAACGCATGTGCATAGATATGTGAAAAAATAAGCATCCTGACGATGTAGAACTTTATTGGATAAGCGAACTTTGTGTGAGAAAGTAAGCACTCTGACGACATAGATAATCCTACTGTAGACAACAATTAATGGTAATAGAAAATGACATCACATCTCGATGTGGTCCAAATCGGGAAGTGGAAAACGAAGTACGGCAGCTATTCCCGTGACCTGCTCGAGCTGATGGCCGGAGACATTCATGGACGAAAAGACCCGCACGGTGCCGCCGAGCTTCTTGACGGACTCGGCGAGGTCGACATACTTGCGTCTGGCAGCAACGTCGGGGCTCCTGAACCACGTATCCGTCAGCAGGAGAGTCTTGATGGCCAGCCGCTCATTCGCAAACTCCACGTGCTTGGGGCCATAGCAAGCCCGGTCCGAGTCCTTGGTGATCATGTCGTAGAACTCCTGCATGGCCGGGACCTCCTGCGCGGCCTTGGTGTCCTTGATCTGCGCCATGACGCTCTTCTCGCCCAGGACGTCCTTGAGGCTGTGCGGGTACCCCGAGGGCGCCCTGGCGAGCACGATGCGCGCCTTGTTCTCCGTGACGGCGCGCATGTCGCCTCGCCGCGTGGCCTGCAGGAGCATGTAGTCGCGGAACTGGTCCTTGGTGAATCCGGGGCTGGCGATGACGACACACTGGACGAGGCCGAAGTCGACGTGGTTGAGGAAGGCGTCGAGGACGCGGCCGAAGAAGTCGTTGAGCGCCGTGTCGTAGGAGGCCATGGCGCAGCCGTGCTTCCTGGGGATGGGCACCTCGATGCGGGCTCTGGTGGCCGTGACGCTCCGCCCCACGAGGAAGAGGTGGGCGAGCCCCTCCTGCATGAGGAGCACCGCCAGGTCGGCGTTGGCGGCCGTCTCGTCGCACGACTGCTGGATCCTGTCGAGCGCCGTCCAGTCCCAGACCTCCTTGCGCAGGATGAAGGGCCGCTTGATCTCCAGCTCCAGCGTGTGGTACTGCCCGATCTGGACGTACTCGTTCTTGGTCTGGTTCTTGCCGCGCACGCGCATCAGCGAGTCCTCCGTGGCGTACTCCACCGACTGCACCGCGATCTCCAGCGTCAGCTTCACGCGCTCCGTGTCGCGGCCCCCGATCTTCCGCACCGTCACGGCCTCCACCGTGTCGCCGACGGCGATGAGGTTGTACGCGTCCCACAGGTCGTCCTCAATCTGCGGCAGCAGCTTCACGGAGCCGGGCCCGTTGGGGACGAGGTTTCGCGTGACGAGCTTCATCGTCGTCCGGGATCACAGTGCGCCGCGGTCTCGTTCTCGAGATCGGCCGGAGACCTGTCTCGACGGCGGCTGCAGCGGCGGCGAGGGCTGGATGCGATTCAGGAAACAGAAGCATATACGAATCTGCACTTGTGGTTGTTTGTCGTTGTGATGGGTCGCGAGCTGTATCGATGGACCGACTGCACGGAGGGTGCTACTATTTAACATGAACCGCACCGCGCGTCAGGTTTTTGCTGGGAGATCGTGTTCGAGTCCGTATGGGTTACGAGTCGAAGAACCCCTTTCCGTATGTCCATGTACCCCTGGCCTGGCAACTCGATCGATGGAGTCGCCCAAGAACTCGGCGTCCGACATCGACTGGTATTTCCCTGTGGCCACGGACGCGTACAGTGCAGATGAAAAATTGGCTGCCGTTAGAGCATGTCTAACGAGGCCCGTATTTTTCGCCCCAAAACGAGTAAGGGTCCAGCATGTCAAGTTTTTCGTGTGCTTCGACTGTTGCGACCCGTATCCCTAAACGGTAAAAAAGCATATTCAAGAATATGCCAAATTAAAAAAATTTCTTTCCTCATCTTCCTTCTCTTCTTCTTCCTCTAAGAGGCCACGTGTGGCCAAATCGCGTCTCGCTCGGCCGCCGCCCCACACCGCCAGCCCCTACCTTGCCGCCCATGCGCCGCCGAGCCACCAGCCATGCTGGCCGCCCTGCGCCATCGGCACAGCGCCTCGTCTCCTTTCGGCCGCCCCACGCGACGCCACAGCCCCGCCCGCGCTCCGACCCGCTCCGTCCGCCCCGACGCCACAGCCCCGCCCACTCCGGCCCCGACTACGCGCCCACGACGCCCTTGCCCGCTCGGCCGCCGAGCCTCGGCCGCCCGCGCCACGGCTCTGCTTTGCTCGTCGCGCCCTCCCCCTCTTGCTGCTCGTCGCGCCATGCATGCAAGCCTCCGGCGCAGCCGATCACGCGACCGCCTCGGCCACGCGGCGGCGCGATGAGCAGTTGATTTCCTGAAAATTCAGCCCGCCACGACTAGGGGTTCGCCCTATTCAGCCTCCCACCCTGTACTTGTAAGGGGCGAGGAGCCGCCCCGTACCCAAAACTGTAAAAATTCGATACCGGGGGCGGTTACGGGAGTGCTAGACGGCCGGGTAGAGCTCTACCCCGTATATCGGCGGTTATTTTACGGGGTTGGGGCTTTTAAGGGGTCTGTTAGACCTGCTCTTATTGTTTGGTCCAGCGTTAGCCATGCTGAGCACTATTGTGGTTGTAAACTTATTTGCTAGACGTATATCCGAAGTCGCATACATATGTGTTATTTGCTCCAGATCTAATAAAAACGTCAATATAGTCTGATGACGCGCGGATAGACTTTAGCGAACGGATCACGGCTGTCGAAATAAAACGAAAAACACGTTTTGCAGCTCAAAAAACAGGCTCGCAGATCGCACCCGTAAGGCCTTGTTTGGCCCTACAGTGTTTGTGGTTGTAAACTTATTTGCTAGACGTATATCCGAAGTCGCATACATATGTGTTATTTGCTCCAGATCTAATAAAAACGTCAATATAGTCTGCGAACGGACCACGGCTGTCGAAATAAATAAAAAATTATAGGATTTATTTGCTAGTCCGCTATCAGCGTCGTCGCTAAAAGTCTTAAGTCTTAGGTCACAAATATTCAAGCGAGCGCACGCACTATGTGTACTGTAGACCTACGTGTGTTTCTAACATTTTACATGTGTACAACAGCTTCCCTTATAAATTGCTCAAAACTTCTTCAGCTTAGCGAGGTGGGACTAAAGAGTTGGTCTTCCTGGCTACCGATGTATTATCTCCAGCTAGCTAGGTATGCTTTTGGTTGGGCCTTAGCTTGTTGTCTATGCTGATGGGCCCAAAGTCTCCTCATGCATGGATCCATGTGTTCAGACATAATTCTGTACGCTGACTCTTTGAAACTATAGCCCGGTTCTAGTGCATAGTATAGTGCGCATGTCAGTGCCCAGAGGCTATGAATGCAAACCAGACGCGAGTCTCCTAGAGCGCATATCTGTTTCACTGTAAATAAGATGATTTCCGGAGCTGGACGACATCGTGAGGAAGTGGCACGAAGACAAACATGAGTTCGCCGCCCTAGAATGACTTCTTTGTGACAGGTCAAGTCTCCTGGAGCGCCTATCTGTTTCACTGTAAATAAGGCGATTTCCGGAGTTGGACGACACCTTGAGGAAGTGACAAGAAGACAAACATGAGTTCGCCGCCATAGAATGACTTCTTTGTGATAGATCGAGTCTCCTGGAGCGCCTATCTGTTTCACTGTAAATAAGGCGATTCCGAAGCTGGACGACACCGTGAGGAAGTGGCACGAAGACAAACATGAGTTCGCCGCCGTGGAATGACTTCTTTGTGACAGCATACAAAGAAAGAGAGGTTGGTACAGGTTTTTTTTTCTATCGCCGTGGTGCAGGATAGCTGCACACCTTGTTAGCCTTTGTTTTATCCTCGTTACATAAGGTTGGCAACAACAATCATTACAAGTCTACGTATAAGTCGTTGCAGTGATAGCCTCACAATCTCATATTATATGGACTAATAATGTTACTTATCATAGTATGTCGATGATGTTTGAGTTTCTCACAAAGTTTATATAGGAGTTAATAATGCAATTTATAAATAGGAGAAAATGTGATTATCGATGTCGATGATGGACCCGAGGAGCAGTGTCATCATGGATAATTCACTGGAATTTAGAGATTTTGTTTCTCCCGATGCAACACATGCACGGACAATTTTGCTAGTAATAAGTGGAATAAATTACAAAACGTTGCTATAAAGGGAAAGCCATGTTGAGAACGTGAGATATTGATACGAGACATGGGTTTCCTAGCTAGTGATCACTTGTCTTCTCGGCCCTTAATTGAGCCGATCTAACACCCAAAAAGTGGTTTTAGCTTGTAGATAAAACCCGCCGGTGAGCAGCGAAAGAGCACCAGCCACTTTTAGCCTGTCGTGATTCCATTTTTGTCTCGCAGCCCGTTCCCTACACGTGATGACACCATCGTAGTAGAGAGCTTAAAATACATACGGATAAGAAAGAAGGAAAACTCTGAGATTGTTTGTTAATTTGATCGGCCGAGCGAGGATCGTACCATGTGGGGTCGCCGGAGCGAGGCTTGACTTGCTTCGAGAGTTCGCGGAGCAACGAGTCGTTCTCCAGGATGACTATGATGTGTTGCCAGACACAGGGAGGCCACTCAGGGAACCAACCTTCAACACATTCAAAAGAGGTGCAGATCCAATAGGACCGAAAAAATATCTATTGCAACAAATATGGACCTCGCATAGGAAAGCGCGCTCGTCGAGTTCCTCCGTGAGCACTCAATTCGGATGCTTAACGAAAAGATATGCTAAGTTTTGTTTGCGCCTGATTGCAGCTGTTGCACGAGCGAGCTGATATAAGCCGTATCCCGGGAGCCCTAGAGGCATAACCACAACTCCTTGTAACAACACGAAAGCGCCTAGATAATTCCATACAAGCAGCAGTAGGCCCCGTCATCGTGCAGGTATTCCGAAGTTGGGTAATCGTGTACCACCGTCCCGAGGACTCTCCACCCGATGGCCCCTACTTATTCTCCCTCTCGTGAGGATCCCTCCTTCGAGGTACTGTCGAATAGGCAACGATAGAGGTGCTACCAAAAAGTGTTGGAGCAAGCTCAAAAAGTTGGCGCAGGGTCCTTTCTCTAAGTTGTAACCGAACAAGTTTTGAACTATCCTTGGTGCTTTGCTGTATGATTGTGGTATCCTTTATTTTGCTGGGGAGAGATCCCTATTGATCTAAAAAAAAGTTATGATAAAAAAAGGGAATACATGATTGATAATCAAACTATAGCTCAGAAAAACGTAAATGGAAAGAAATCAGATGAAAAGTAGAAGGATACGTGTCACAGAATAATTGAAAGGATAGAGGATAAATTGGCGCATGAACAGTTCCCAAATCTCTAAGAGATGCTTTGACTGGTTTACCTTTTATATAGTGTATAATGTGCCAAAACGACCTGACGGAATTGTAGTAGGTGATAAGTATCGCGTATAATATAATCTAAGCCATAAGGCTCGTCTTGATGACGTACGTGGTGATGAGGAGGCGACCTCGCGCGCTGAGGTACGCGCACACGATCGAAGCGCAAAGAACGCCTCGGTTATCTATCTCTATTCATTTCATTGGCACGGACTCTATCAACCGCGCGCGCCGCCTCGGTTATCTCCTTCCTGCCCTATCTCCCTCTAAATTTCAAACCCAGCTCTAACCTGCTGCCCCTCCACTACCTATAAGTACGAGGCCATGGCCACCATGCCGCGCGTCGGCTATCGCGTGACTTGTGACTTTGGACTTTGGCGCCGGCGACCAGACCAGACCAGACCAGAGGAGATGCCACTCTCTATCTCCGGGGATCTCCGGGGACCAGACGAGAGGAGAGGGCGCTTTGTATCAGCTGGGATGGGTGGCGGAGGTGAGGCGAGCACCGTCGGCGAGGGCCTGTGCGCGAAGTGAGACACCCCTCCAGTCAGTCTTCCAAGACAACGACGACAACTCCCCAGGACATTCCCGGTCGCTTGGGCGGCGTGCCGAGGCGGCGCAAGGACCGTCGGCGACCGGACATGAGCGAGACGTCACCGCGAACTCCTTAATTCCCCGATGCATCCACCCCTTTGACGTCGGCGACGGCGACCAGACCAGACGACATGAGAGGCCACTCTCTATCGGCTGGGATTCATGGGCGGCGAAGGTGAGGCGAGCGCCGTCGGCGATGGCCTGAGCGCGGCGTGAGACACCTTCAGTACGTCTTCTAGCATAACGACGACAACTCGCCGGCAACCAGAGAAGAGGAGATGAGATTGCGGCCGAGGCGAGCACCCTATGCGAGGGGTCTGAACGACGACAACTCGCCAGGACATTCCATGTTGCTTGGGCGCCGCGCCGAGGCGACGCAAGGACCGTCGGCGCCCGGACGTCACCGCGAGCTCCTTCTCTGATACATCCATCCCTTGACATGACTGCAAGCTCCTTCCCAGATCGTGTGGCTTGTGCGACGTGAATTTTTGCGCCGGCGAGGCAACAACATGCCAGTCCGGATCACTTCGGCGGCTATGGTGTGGCAAGCACCGTTGGCGAGGGTCCGAGCGCGACGTAAACACCCATTCAACTCTTCCAACACAGCGGGCGACGATTCGCTAGGACGCACCCTTCATTTTGGCACGCCGCTGCTCGGCCTACACGCGCCTGCCCTGCTTAGTGCCTACCTCCATGGCCGGCGACTCTACGAGGTCAATTAAGGTCCTGCCAAACCTGGGAGCACGCCTCAGGATGGACTCTGGCTCCAGCGTCCGGCGAGTCGGCGCAATATCCAAAACGGAGCCGGGGATTCGCTAACATTCTCCCTCCCTACCTAGTGCTGACTTCATCGACCGACGATCAAAGAAGCAGAGAGCGGCTAGCTGAATCAAGGATGTTAATTAATCTTTGAAAACATGGATTTATTTAATCTCATACGGAAAATCTCAGGCTTTTCACTGATTTCACTAGCTGTCTTGCTGCGAGCCGGGCGCTCATCGCGCGGTGCACGCTACTGCCGAAACCAGAGGTACCTCAAAAAAAATACGCCAGAACCAGATGTGGATTGTGCGAGCCAGACGAGGATTTTGAAGGCAGCGCTACACACTTTCCTGGCTCACGTACTCATAACTCCTCAAAACGTACAGCAGGAAAGGTTCCAATGAACAAAATAAAACATGGTTAATTGGTTAAGCTAGTAATAACTTATCAATCCCAGCCACGTGAAGAAAATGGCAGGCTGTGCATGCTCAATTTTTTTGGCATGACCGTGCCTTGTTTGTGGACATCCAAACCTGCGCAGCAACTAGCATACTTAAATTCAAGACAATAAGTAGCCCATGCGTCATACAAACTACACCACGGCTCTAATCATCAACAGGAAAACTGCCCTTCAATCAGCATCAAAGCAAAGATGATACACGCACGGCAGCACAAGTTTCCGCAATCCCATCCTATGACGGTTACATACAACACTGACATGATGCAATACAAGATTCTTTGGGATCTGAAATCTCCGCGATGTTGAATTACAACCAGAGTAAATAAAGAAAGCTGCTGCACAGCCCAAGGCGTGTATAAAGACGGGTCCTTTCCTTGCTCTTCCAGCTTACATCGAGATGATGCATCCAGCTACAAGTTCCCCTCTGCCATCTAGCCCTCCTCTGGATATCCTTGAACAAAAACTTGATGGTCAGCTCCAGAGCAGATTTAGTAGCAACAGTAAATTCGGAGGATGGTTTCAACAATAATGTGGAGAATAAACTAGGCAAACACAATGCATAACATGTAGTGTAAATTTCAAATTCGGGAACAGTGCATGAGTCTAAATCTCGCAGCAAGCAAAAAGAAGGCTGCTGCTAACTTAGAGCAGAACATTGACTAATCTACTTGTCCAGACCAAGACCTGAGATATTTATACCACATGGTTAACGAATAAGAGACATCTAAAAAAAGGTAAAACATCCACAACTTCATAACTTACAGTGTCAGGTTTATTCTAACTCAGAAACGCTACACCATAACATGACAACAATTAACCCTGTGCATTCCTGGTTTGAGCCGGGCTATGCAGTTCCTTAAACCAGACCATGCGTCACGGTTTTATTTGGATTGGTTTGGTTTAGACAGTTTAGACTGGAAATGATTGGCCGGGCCGGTGCGGGCTGGTTTGGCAGTCTAATTGGTTTGGAACCATGTGGGTGTTCCAAGTTAGATATACAGAGTCGCTGACTCGCTGTAGAAAGGAACAGAGCGGCGCTGTCGGGAGTTCGATCCAACAAGTAACTTCATGCTCTTCCAGGCGCTCAGTGGCCACGACACCTGACACAAGAAGCCCCGCCTCCTCCTCAGACCGCTAGTCCCGCCCACGACGACGGTGCCATGGAGAAGAAACGATCGTCGTCCGCCCTGGAGAAGAAACGGCCGGCCGGAGACGAGGAGAAGGCGCCGTCACCGCCAGCCTCCACCGATTCCTCGGCACTCGGCAGTAGGCTCGCAGCCTCGCCACTCGAACCTCTTGGCCTCCGCGCTTCCCTAGGGCCGACGTGGTCAGGCGCGATTCAAACCGGTTTGAGCGGTTTCCTCAGGTCCAACCCATCTCAACCCGGCTAACATTTTTCTCCTCGCGGGTTGAAACCAAAAACCAATGAACCCGGAATATATTGTTGATATGGTGCGGTGCAGTCTGGTGTCTTAGTTTAGCTGGTTTGGGACCAAACTGTGAACGGGATTAACAGCAATCAAAGACCTGCGAATTTTCAATCAAAATGCCATATCACTCATACTATGATGTACAAATGTTTCAATCAAGGCAAAAGCAAACTTGATTGGAAAGGCGGCACACTTCTAGAAATATTTGGAAGGAAATCCAGAGACAACATGAGACCGATGTGATATGGAAGGCCTACATGATTCAAATAATATACTAAGGAGTCCAACAAACATTAGTAAAGTACTTCTGCACATACTGCCATGCTAGTTGTGCTAGTGAACAAAAATAATCCATGGAGCATATTAATAATCAAGGGCTCAGCACGGTTCACTCAAGACCTGATGTGCCAGGCTATCTGTGCCTCGCTAGTAATACTCAACACTAAGAATTTCCAAATATGTGCTAAAGACCAAAGCTTCTTTTTGTATCCATCCCTACTTTCATGCAACAACTCCAACAGCCTAACCTGATGCATGACATGCCACTGAACTGCTCAAATATAACAAGCCAAATAACAACATGCATTTGGCATATAACAAGCCAAGTGATAGTAAGTACCCAGCCACTAGACAGTTCAGTGATCACTCTCTTCTTACCATGTTCAGTAGCTACAGCTAGATAACTAAGACCATCGAGTGAGCCAGCCAATCCTAAACAATTTCATAGCTACACAATGTAGTTTTCATCGGAGATCAGCTAAGGATACTAAACCGAAGTATGTTCAAACACATTGAATACAAGTCAGGTTTAAGCTTGACATTCATCGAGTCAACCTAATCGACCTCACAAGTTAAATAAAATAATCAAGAACAAATATTTGCACAATCTGAAAACAAGACAGGTTTAAGCTTGACATTCATCAAGAACAAAGTATTTGCACTATCTGAAAACAAATGCACCAATCGACTCGAGCATAGCCAAGGAGATACCTTTGGATCCCTAGTAGACAAGGTCCCGAATGCTGCATTGGCCAACAAAAGGTAAATTTCAGCATCAGCTATATACTTGCAGGTATTAGCTCAACATATATTGAACATGTGCAGTACAACCCATGAGAATAAAAAATTAACCAACGAAATGTTCTGAGATAAGGAGCTCAAGGCGAATCACATTCGACGAAGGAATCTGGGCATCAGTGAAAGAGTATCTACTACGGAGGGAAGATAGAAATAAATAGCATGAAAGCTGCACACCAAAGGGTGCTACTGCTTCAATACCATATGATATTATACTATCGATAATTATCAGTCCAATCGCAAAGGAAAAACAGACAAGACAATAATAGCAAGCTTGACAATTAGCTAGAGTGTATGTATTGTTCCAGTTTGAATCAAACCACACAAGAAAGCAAAATCAAACCTGCTGAATTATTAATGGCTAAACAGAGCGCTAGTATCCAATAGAATGGGACTTGTTTAATGGGACAAGTTGCACATATGGATCAAATGTACAATCAACGCAAACAAAACTTAGTTAAGCATTCGAATTGAGAACTTTCTGAGAATTACTAACAAATGCTCTAATTTGATAATCTCAACTAGAAAGTTCTTTGCGGGTTTCATTACTTCCAGATTATGTTTATTAGTAAAGCACTCGTACCTTCTTCTCTAGAAATCAGAAATGGGATCTTTTAATAGAACATCTAACATGTGAATAAACCATATGGATCAATAACGATCAATCAGACTACGCTAGAAACAGAGAAATGGCTGTCCGAAACAGAGCAACCATCCAGATTCTTTGGGAACCTGAAGCTAAACAAACAAACCAGTTAACCAGGAATTCAGATTATGTATAAGTTGAATTTACGAATAAAGTTTCAATCTTTATACAGAATATCTAACATGTGAATCAACCATATGGGATTATTTAACACGAAAACTGATACATTTATATCAGCATTGGTAAATCACACTTGCCATACTGTGGACCAATACAAAAATCTACCCAACAATGTATACCAATAATTAGAGCAGTAACAATCCAGTTTTTTCAAAGTTTCAGCAAGAACAAAAGGGTATCAGGAAGCCCATAACCAAGTATACATTCCGACATAGACCCAGACATGAAACATCCATAAGCAGCGGCAACCAAAGAGCTACACTATATAAATTTTGCAACATCAATGAAGTACCAACAACCAAGTTTAATACACAAAAAACTTGAACGTTTGTTGCAGAAGCAACCTATTAAACATTTGACAGAGCCTAATGAACAGCTTTATTTTCACAAAAATAGTAAAGTATCAACCATACACAACAGGCACCAACAAAGAAAAATCACCTTTACTCTCAGGCCAATGGTAAGATGTCAAAATTACGAATGCCATGCAAACAATAAGTATTACTTACGTATCACAAAACTATATATCTCCGCAATATTACCCAAGGCAAGTCGCTGCTGCTGCACATGGATTTAATTCACAATAACAATGCGATAGAAAACAGGGAACATCCTTGAGAAGTTGAGGCTTACCCAAGGCTTGTTCACTCCTCTAACCAAGACACACCCAAAAACACATACAGATACGCTGCTGATGAGATCGATCTGTCGATCACACCTGAAAAGAACCTTGTGGGGTTTTATACACACAAACTTTTATTTACTACCGACATGCTCAATTCAACAGGAGAGAAAGAAATTTTAGCAAGGCTACATGGAGGAGAGAGAGCTCACCGGGAGAAGCTTGTTGGGGTGGCGTCTTGCTACAACACTGAATTGTGGCCGGCAACAAGAGATCGCCGGCGGGGGCTCCCCATGGAGCCTGGCAGCAGCACCTCGCAAAGGCAACTACCAGCTCTTCTCCATGCCTCCCTGCCGCCAGTCTTGCGCCACAGCGAAGATCTGACGGCCCCGCTCCTCCCTCCTAACACGGCCATCGCCACGTTGCTCGTCTGGACTGGCCCTGGGAATATGGATGCAGCTCGGTCCCTCGCTGCCCTTGGCTGGCTCGGCCAGCCACAGCAGGGAGGGCGAGCATGGCGGACGAGCAGCAGGCAACAGACCATATCTCTGCAAAATCAGTTTATGCCAGTTCACAGTTATCCAGTAACAAAAAGAACAGACAACCAGAAGAACAGTTGCATGGAGAATTTCTTTTAAAAGAAATGCATGCTTATAAGCCATGGAGGTGGCGCACCATCAGGCATTTCAAGCTCGCTGCAAACAGAATGGTGGCCGGCAGCGGCATCTCACGGAGGTGGTCAGGGAGGTCGCCGGTGGCGGCTCCCCATGGAAGCCAACAGCAGCACCTCACAAAGGCGGCCACCTGCTTGTCCTCGACACATCCCTGCCGATAGTCTTGCGCCACAGCGAGGTTCTGACAGATCTACTCCTCCTGCCACCCATGGCCGTCGCGGAGCTTCACCGTCGCCTGTGTTGCCCGTCCCTATATCAGATGTAGGTTGTCACGCCATCAAGAATGTAATACATTGTACTAACAACATAAATAACACCTTAGAATCACAATGGCAACCGTTAAATTAACCTGTTCATGCCTCTAACTCGACCAAATCAAACTGTAAAACAAGTGTTTTATTCGATTCATGTGACCCCGGTGTTGCACATAGAATGCAGAGTTCAATGGATTACCGATCATACTATATTCTGATAGTGAGTGATGATTAAAAAGATAGA
Source organism: Lolium multiflorum (assembly GCA_030979885.1). NCBI lineage: Eukaryota > Viridiplantae > Streptophyta > Magnoliopsida > Poales > Poaceae > Lolium > Lolium multiflorum. The sequence continues at coordinate 130,747 of JAUUTY010000411.1, forward strand.
CGAAAGATGATCAAATATGATGTAGTTTCAGTTTTGCCATTTTGACGTTACTGTTGTTGTTGAAGAAACAACACATGGAAAGATAAACTGGGGCCATCGCATAGTACATTTTCCGTGTTAAGATACCTTCAACAATGTTCATGCAAGATGGAAAAAAGTACTCTACGGATTCACCTTTCTAATTATGCCGCTGCTGCTAAACAGAGTTGCTGCTAATGTAGACCTAATACTGACGGGCAAAGAGAAACCGAACAGAGTCTGCATCCAAGGGGAAAAAAATCAACCTTCAAAGTGTCGTGGACGCCGCGATGGACCTTGGTGCCGAGCAGCTCCATCTCCTGCATGTCGTGGACGAGCTGGAAAGTCTAGCTTTACATCTGGCGACCGGATGTGCCCTGGCCGCGTCCATGGCCTCCCTGTCGTCGGCGCCCCCCGCGAAGACGCAGGCCACGGAGGCGGCGGCCCGGCGAGGCTTGACTGGCGGCGCAGTGTGGCGAGGTCGGGAGCGGCGCATGGACAGAAACCGGCCACGGGGAGGATGCAGCTCCGCCCCTCCCTGCCCTTGGCCCGCTTGGCCTCCTTGCCGGGCTACCTTGCCGTGGCTCGGCCGGCCAGACGGGCGGGCGGCCTGGATGCTCCCGCGATCGAGCCCCTCGTCTGTGGGTGTGGGGTGCTCCCCCGCTCGCAAGGAGGACGGGAAACGGAGGCGGCGTCTCGGGCGGCAGTGGTGTGTCCTTGTGTTCACTCAACTCAAAACACGTCCGTGGTTAATTAGTAGTACTCCACAATAACTGCTGATCCCACGGAAATTGTGCCACTGCCCAACCATTCCGCTGCAGCTCCTTGTTTACCCCGCCTTGGTTAAATTTGGTGATTTCGCTTGGCCCCAAATCCAAAATTTCCGCTCCAAAATCAACTTTCCATCTCATATTTGGTTTTGGTGCTGGATTAGTACCTTTCGCTGTATTTAGTCACCCTATACACGCGTGCATGTCTAATCTTAAAAAGAATAAATATGGCTTGCATTGCATGTACATTACTAACTTCCCACGTGTGTATAGATACATCATGATGCCTACCACGTTCTTTCTTTCACAAAGAGCACGAATCAACTGCACACTTGCACTACGCGGCTTTGTATATGACGAAACTCGATCTCCTCCGACTAAACACACATGGCACCAACTCCGACTAAACATCGCATCCTCCACCATTGACGGCTCAACTCCCACTAGCTAACACAACCATACACCCCAACAACAACTCATCTCATATCCCCGACAGGCATGATGGCACCCCAACCTCGAAGCGATTGAACATACTAGGACGCAAGCAAGGAGACCAATTGGAAGGGAGGGTCGTAAGGGGTCCGACTCGTCGTACCTAGCTATGACGTCTGACAAGTAGAAACGAATCGATAAGATCAAAAAAAAAGTTTCAAGTCTCACTATACTCACATGATTCCTCGAGTTCAAATAATATGCTCTAGAAGCATGCTCCGTTGAGAACCTGGAGACGTCGAAGACGAGGAAGACCACCTGAAGAACATAGGGGGATTGGTTAGACATCGAGAGCGTTTCTCCCATGATCGGAAGTCATCTGCTAGCGACACCAAAGTCTCGCAGTAGTAAAAGGGGCTCGATCTATGGTATTGGGGAAGACTAGGCACAGGTGGGCTTTTTGCCCCACCTTAAGCCCTTTGTCAAGTGTAGAATCTCAAACACTCAGCAAAACCTATTTTTCATTCATATATTGAATCTTATACCTAACCTAGACTTGAACCATTGACATACCATTAGATCTAAAGTCTATACCTAAACGGCTAAACCTAAATCTAAACTCTAAACCTAAACCCTATGCATACCCCTATATCTAAGGTATATACCAGAACTCTAAGCATATGGAATTTCCATCTTCAAACCACACTTATAAACCCATATTCTGAGTCACATTCAAGAGGGGGTGGTTTTCGGCCCTTACTCTATCGGTTTCACATGAAAAAATTGTTCGGTGTTTCCTTCCTAAGTGGTGATTACATGTGACTCTTCTTTTTGTTTGTTTTAGTGTATGTCCTACGAACATGAAAACTCCCAAAAGACAACAAGTTCTTATAAGAGTTGGGTCGTTCACCATCAAAAGAGATCAAGTGCCTATAAGTCTGAAATCTTCCTCCAAGGTTGTAGTCATGTTTACGAATGAGGCGCTTTGGAGTTGTATATTATTTTTTTACTCTTCCCAGCAAACTTATGAAGCCGTATTAGTATTGCATGCAAGATGGGGTGGTTTTTACCCTTCATATCCCGATTTAAAGCGAAAGTTTATTTCCTTGGCTCCGCAACATCTACCCCTAGCTTTCCTTCGAAAGTGGTGATTCATTGTGACTCTTCTCTTTGTATGTGTTAGTGTATGTCCTAAGAACATGAAAAACTCAAAAGAGGCCAAGTACTTAGAATAGTTGGGTTGGTGCGAGTGGTAGTTTCACACTATAAGTTCGAAATATTCCTATGAGGTAATCATATTTGTGAAGGAGGTAACACTTCGGAGTTGTATATTGGTTTTTATATTCACATCGCATATATATACACATATTAGGACCCCATGTAAGAGAGGGTGGTTTCCGACCCTTCCTCTCCTGGTTTTAGGCGAAACCCTATTATGTGGGCGCAAATTGGTGATTAGATGTAAATGTTATCTTCGTTTGTGTTAGTGTAGGTCTCATGAACATGGAAACCCCAAAAAGAGTCCAAGTACCTAGAAGAGTTGGGCAGATGGCCTCGAAGTGATACTTTTCCACTATACATGTGAAAGATTCCTTTGTAGTACGTAGTCTTTCAAACCTCCCACTTTTTTTTGACCGTGTAAACCTCCCACTTAAGAGTTGTGTACTCGTTTTTTCTCTTAATATACTGTTATAAACCCATAGTAGGACCCCATACAAGAGTGGGGTGGTTTGCCAACCTTCCTTTCCCGGATTCTGATGAAACCCGATTCATGGCCTCACAATGTTTACCTCCTAGCTTTTCCTTCCAAAGTAGTGATTAGATGTGCCCCTTCCCTTTGTTTGTGTCAGTGTAGGTACTAAGAATATATAAACCCCCAAAAGAATCCAAGTTTTTACAAGAGAGTTGTGTTGGTGGCCTCAAAGTGGGAGCTTTGCACTATAAGTCATATATCTTCCTCAAGGTTAGCCATGTTTGCGAATGAGGTTTTTCGGAAGTTGTATATTGGTTTTGCTCTTCACACCGCACTGATGAACAAATATTAGAACCCAGAAATATGGGGGTGGTTTCCGACCCTTCATCTTCGGGTTCTAGGCGAATTTTTTGTGGGCCCTGTAGTTTCTACCACGTAACTTTCCTTTTCGAATTGGGGATTCCATGTTACCCTTCTCGATCTTTGTGTGTGTTAGTGTAGGTCCCATGAACATGAAAAAAACCCTAGTCCGAGTACATGACGAGGGCCGGTGGCTTGAAAGTGTTAGTATAGCTCCTAGTGGCGTGAGAATAACAGTGCAAAAGAATGGGCGAGAGGAAGTTTCGGAGAATAAGAGCAAGAAATAGTGGTGGGAGAAAAAAAAAGGGCGAAAAGGGTTGTGAAGATAGATGCAAAGAGAGGGTAGGAAAGCAAACAAATATTTTATCCTCGACGATGAAAATATCGTCATCGACGACGGCGACATGAACGAAGGGATCGCCGTGAGGTCGGATTATCCACCCTCTCGCCAAGCATGACCAGATTATACCTAATTTCTATATTTTGTATCGGGTAGATCATTCGGCATGATATTTTGTTAATTGAAATTATTTACTCTAATTAATTATTATACCCTATTAATATTTAATGTTTGAAAATATATAATTATAGCTTTATTTTTAGGTTTTAGGTGAATATAGCTAGTAGGCGCGTGTGTGAAATGTGATTACGGTGCGTGTGAAATTAAATCCATGCATACGCAGCCTCTTATTTGCAACTAGTTGCACCCGCAAAAATCCGGGGCATATATTATGTAGTGTATTATGCATCTGCGAAGTTTAATAAAAAAATTGAAAATGTCTGGCATGCACAAAAAAAGACAAATGATATGTGAATATTTAGGGAATACTATTCACTTTGGTTTTTTTTCTTTATCTCCAAAGGTCACATATCATCATATTATAGAATGAAATTTTATTTCACTTTTTTTGAAATTTGAAACCGCGACATCCGACAATGTGATGCGGGCGCAACTAGTTGCCAAATCTTGGCACCGTATCCACGCACATAGCTGACGGTCGCTCTCACATCCGATCGATTTTTGCTCCCCATTACAAGTACAAAGAGCTATACCTAGCAACCATTGATAGCTCATTGTTGTGAAGTCCTCCTAGTGCGAAGAGATAAAATCATGCATGACTAATTGTGGGAAAAAATAGTGCTCAGTCATACGCGGGAAAGATGCACACCAAATTATTATTTTTTCGATCGGCTCAATTACTCAATCGAATGCCACGCACGGAGTAGTAGTTTTTTTTTTTGACAATACGCACGGAGTAGTAGGTTGATTAATTACCATCAATGAATACGTCTTGGTAATCAAGGAGAGAGATGCGTCGCTTCGGCCTTCGCTCAAACACAAATCGCATGCGCAGTCAGTCACAGCTCACTCTCCCAGAAACGCACGCAAGTCTTGCTTCTCTCCCAGACCACCGTTCCATCTCGCCGGCCACCGCCCCTTCTCTGGTGACGTCCCTCTGCCAATCGAATACCTCGCCGACGCCTCCAATCGAGCCTACAACAGCGCAGGCTGCCGGACCACGCGCGCCACCTCTCCCGCTGGTCTTTCGCGCCCGTCCTCGCCTCGCCGCTCCGTCCCCCTGCTCCCTTCACCATCGGGCCTCGCATCTGGAGGTCGTCCCAGTGTGGGTGGAGCCGTCCAGTCCAGAAGTGTCGCCAGTGCCGGGACTCTGACCACAGTTCGGTGCTGCTGGAGGTCCTGCATGAGCTTTGCCCCAACCCTCAGCCCCCAATTCTCTACTCCCCATTTTGAAAAAAAATTGCTTCTTTCTTGTGCAAGGAGCCAGAGGAGCGAGGCGGGATGCGTTGTCGATGGTCGCCGCTATTCGTGGGATGCAGTGGTAGGACGATGCAGGTGAGACTAATTCATCGATCTGCTGCACAGATTTGTAGCTGCAGGATTTTCTTTTGGTAGAATCAATGCTATTGTTTGTCACGTTTTGGTTGCACATAGATGTGAATCAATGCTATTGTGGGAACATGCTGTGCATGCATACTTTTGAGCAATTGAAAATGGAAATTTAGTTATATGATATGATGCTAATTAGTATTAATAGTATATTAATAATGCATTTTTTGGTGTTAGCGGGATGTACTTGTCTACATTTAACTATAGTTAACCAAGACTGAAATGTTCAGTTTTAGTTTCCTGACCCGATTCCTTGTCTTAGAGAGGAGTATAGTTAAGTGGTACCAGCCATTAGTTTTCTAGATTTATCATGGCTGGAGCTAGTTTCTTTTGTAAATCAGTAGCTAGTTATTTCATCAAAGTTCACTTATACTATTTTGCTATCTATTCTCTCTTGAGCAGCCGCCGGTAACAGCCCAAGGCGAGAGCGGCAGCAAGGACGGGCGGTGGCGGGTTCTTCGGGACTGATGGCTTGCTCTGCTCGGATGACGCCGCTAGGGACGACAAGGACGGCGATGGCTGCCTGCTAGGAAGGTGCCTCATGTCTGCTGCCATCCTTTTCCATTTTGTACTAAATCGCTTCATCAACTCTCTAGTTTGGTCAGTAGGTAGCTGTACAAGGCCTAGTCAGTGGCCTGGGCCTAGTCGTCATTGTTCAGATTTGTTGCAGCTGCCTATGTAGCGATTCATAATCTTCTATCCATGGACTGAATATTTTTGTAGTCATGCACGCTAGATAGTAGTCCTCCAATTTTATGTGTGCTGATGGAGTTGTTTCGGTCTCAACATGCATAGTTCTTGTTTGCTTTCTTGTGCTTCTGTTGGGCTTGTAAAATGTTGGTACAAGGTGTCCCTTATATTTGTTATGAATACTCGACTTGCCACAAAAAAGTAACTAATCTCTAGGTTTGAGGAGATGATTTTTTTATGTAAGAAAGGGATTTGATCTGTGTGAATATTCTGTACATGTATAAGAAAATTTAGTTGCTATATGGTCTGATGCTAATTAGTATATTAATTAATCATGCAAGTTTTAGGTTGTTAGCTGCAGGAAGAAAAATTGGGTGGAGAAATGTGATTGCTTGTCACGCTTTGTTTCACATCGATGCAAATCAGTGCTATGTGAACCTTCTGTACATGTCTAGTTTGAGAAATTGAGAAAGGAGATTTAGTTGCTATGGTTTGCTTCTTGTCATTATATTAATCATGTAATTTTTTGGGAAGAAGAAATGCTAGTAGTTTGCATGTTTGGTTGCGTATTCAGTGCAAATCAGTTACGTGTGAACCTTCTTTACATGTATAGTTTGAGCAATTTAGAAAGGACAGTTAGTTGCTATGGTCTGTTCTGGTTAGTATATTAATCATGCAGTTTTTGGTATGTTTAGACTTAATGTCTATGCGTGGGTTAGAGTTCATCCTCATGTAGCTCTTGTAATTGGTTTGGCACTGTTTAGTTAAAGAAAATTTGCATGTTGGAGAGTGAACTTTGAAATGAATGGATCATACTGTTTATGTGTGTATGCAATGCTGCTTGGCTGAAATTAGTGGTGTTAAGAGCACAAATTAGTATTAGCATATATGATACGAGTATGTTGAGAAAGGTAGTGTGTTGGTGTTTTTTTTTGCAATATTGTAGTATCTTGATTATTTATTCTGGTATTGAACATGCATGAATTCTTTGGGCATGAATTCGGTATGTTTTTTTTTTCTAATCAGCACGTTTTGACTTGCCTAAATTTTTTTGTGGCCAGGCGTTGATGGGTATATCACACCATCCGTCACATGAGTTCTGCAGCGGCGAGACTGGCTCATGTTGGTAGAGAGGCCCCCGCCACCGATGGCTACCAGCTGCTCCATTGCTATGACCAGGACTTCCTGGAGCATTAGATGTCCATGATGTATGGCGTCGAGGTAATCTCATTCTCTCCAGCATGTCGTGGCCGTGTTTGTGTGTTGTGCTAGTCATGCCATTGTTGTTTGGAATGGTTACTGCAGTTAGCAGCAGCCTACTTTTGCTGACTTGCTGATTGTTGCAAGATTAGACTGATGCACTGTTCCCGAATTTGAAACTTACACTACGTGACTACATGTTAGACATTGTGTTTGCCTACTTCATTCTCCACCTTATTGTTGAAACCGTCCTCTGAATTTATTGTTGCTACTAAATCTGAACTTGTTCATGTTGTTCAAGGATATCCAGGAGGGGGGCTAGATGGCAGCAAAGAACCCTCACCCTGATGCATCATTTGGATGTAAGAGCCAAGGAAGGAGCCGTCTTATACATGCCTTGCTCTTTGCAGCAGCATTCTTTATCCTCCAGCAGTGGCCTTCTTCTCCGCCACCAGGTCAAGTTTCCGGTTCCTGTCCTTTCTCATTTGTGTGCTCTGTGATACCCCAGCCGTGGAGCTGTAGCCGTAATGTGCTCCAGCCATCGGGCAGATGAAGTGTTGGTTTAGATTTTCATGGTGGTGGGATGGTTTTTAGGATTTGGTCATGGCATGATCTTGGTAATGTGCTGGCTATTAATCAGGTTACTGCCAGCTGTTTTGTTATGGTTCTATAGTACAGTCTCTGGAGCAGAATTGCCCATGCTAAATAATTTCCTAAGTTCACTTTGTTTATTGTTGTAGTTTAGTCGTTGGATGGTCATGATAAGAATTTCAAACTCTGTTATTATTACCTATCACTCTTGCAGTGCTTGGAGTGAGATCTCTGTTCGTATTTCAAACAACTTGCTTGCTGCTTGCTGTTGGTATTCTATTTTATGTTGATAAATCCGGAACGGGTAGAATCAAAGGATTATGCATTTGTCTTTTACACGTTAAGGTTAATGCCGGTTCTAGAGGTTTCCATGTCGAACAATTTCGTAGTTTTTTCTTGTTGTTTACAGCAGCGTATTGCACACAGGACGGATCTTGCGACATTTGGTGTCTGAGATGGTTGTGGGGATTTAAGCATGCCAACGACCTCATGCCCTACATACGCGGCCGGAGGGCCGCGCTCTGCCGCCGTTGGAGTAGGACAACCCCACCAGGGTGGAGGAGAGTGGGATGTGGCGGCGAGTCTTGGATTGTTGGATTAACCGGCGAGCCGGCGACACGTACGTACGAGCTCGTGCCTACGTACTCCCTCCGTTCTGATTTATTTTACATTCTAGAAAAAATAGATAAATTAGTGTTGCATTTATTAGTATACTAGTTAGAAATGTGAAGAACCAATCCAAGATGCATTGAAAATAACAACGTCCAGTAAAATGAGCAATGTCACATAATTTTCAGTGTTGTTGTTGACTAAAAGATAAAATGTAAGGTATTTTAGAACAAATGAGAGTGTAGACTATTTCCTAACGGAGGGAGTACATGGAGGCATATATAGGAAGCAGGATCCATGAAGGTGCTTTTGATTTGATTTGATTTGATTTGGGAAGGCAGTATTAGTCGACTACGGATGCACTTAATTAAATTATTTTGGAGACTCTCACACGTACTGCTAGTGCTGCCGATAATAAAGTTGGAGGTGATGGAGCATGAATGAATGAATTCGCGTCAAAAAGAGGGAAGGGAAGCGTGAGCATTCAACGCAAAATAATTTCCAATCGATCGGACGGGGCTGCAGCTAGCTAGATCCGTCTTGGTCACGCGTCTTCAGATACACGTGTACATACGAAATTAAGGTCGATTAAAAGTGGGTCTCCGCGCGCGGGCACGAAATCTAGCTCTCCGGCGCGCGCGTGGGTCCCACCTGCTCCCCAAGTCTACGTGCACGTGGTCGATCGCGCGCGTACGTGACCGATTGAGCGAGATGGCCTCGCGTCGCTCTGCGAGGAAAACAAAGGAGGGTTCTCGCAGGCGGCCGAGCAGCTGGGGCAACGCCGGGGCCTTCCACGGTTGACCCACACCGATGCTCACCACCCTCCCACCAGCGTCCTCATGAAACGGAGGCTCGCCACAAGTACGGGACGGGCAGGGACAAGAAGCTGTTCCAGCGCCTCGCCGGACACATCGAGCCCAGGCACAGCGACCCCACGTGGAAATCAGAAAATTATATCACATCTCGATGTGGTCCAAATCAGGAAGTGGAAAACGAAGTACGGCAGCTATTCCTGTGACCTGCTCGAGCTGATGGCCGGAGACATTCATGGACGAAAAGACCCGCACGGTGCCGCCGAGCTTCTTCACGGCTTCGGCGAGGTCGACATACTTGCGTCTGGCAGCAACGTCGGGGCTCCTGAACCACGTATCCGTCAGCAGGAGAGTCTTGATGGCCAGCCGCTCATTCGCAAACTCCACGTGCTTGGGGCCATAGCAAGCCCGGTCCGAGTCCTTGGTGATCATGTCGTAGAACTCCTGCATGGCGGGGACCTCCTGCGCGGCCTTGGTGTCCTTGATCTGCGCCATGACGCTCTTCTCGCCCAGGACGTCCTTGAGGCTGTGCGGGTACCCCGAGGGCGCCCTGGCGAGCACGATGCGCGCCTTGTTCTCCGTGACGGCGCGCATGTCGCCCCGCCGTGTGGCCTGCAGGAGCATGTAGTCGCGGAACTGGTCCTTGGTGAATCCGGGGCTGGCGATGACGACGCACTGGACGAGGCCGAAGTCGACGTGGTTGAGGAAGGCGTCGAGGACGCGGCCGAAGAAGTCGTTGAGCGCCGTGTCGTAGGCGGCCATGGCGCAGCCGTGCTTCCTGGGGATGGGCACCTCGATGCGGGCTCTGGTGGCCGTGACGCTCCGCCCCACGAGGAAGAGGTGGGCGAGCCCCTCCTGCATGAGGAGCACCGCCAGGTCCGCGTTGGCGGCCGTCTCGTCGCACGACTGCTGGATCCTGTCGAGCGCCGGCCAGTCCCAGACCTCCTTGCGCAGGATGAAGGGCCGCTTGATCTCCAGCTCCAGCGTGTGGTACTGCCCGATCTGGACCTACTCGTTCTTGGTCTGGTTCTTGCCGCGCACGCGCATCAGCGAGTCCTCCGTCGCGTACTCCACCGACTGCACCGCGATCTCCAGCGTTAACTTCACGCGCTCCGTGTCGCGGCCCCCGATCTTCCGAGCCGTGACGGCCTCCACGGTATCACCGACGGCGATGAGGTTGTACGCGTCCCACAGGTCGTCCTCAATCTGCGGCAGCAGCTTCACGGAGCCGGGCCCGTTGGGGACGAGGTTTCGCGTGACGAGCTTCATCGTCGTCCGGGATCAGAGTGCGCCGCGGTCTCGTTCTCGAGATCGGCCGGTGGAGACCTGTGTCGACGGCGGCGGCGAGGGCTGGATGCGATTCAGGAAACAGAAGCATATACGAATCTGCTGCGCTTGTGGTTGTTGTGGTTGTGATGAATTGTGAGCTGTATCGATGAACGAACGGACGGACGGAGGGTCTATTTAACATGAACCGCACGTTAGGTTTTTGGTGGGAGATCGTGTTTGAGTCCGTATGGGTTACGAGTCCAATAACCCTCTTGCGCGCCTGGCCTGGCAACTTGATCGATCGAGTCACCCAAGAACTCGGCGACCGACATCGACTGGTATTTCCCGGTGGCCACGAACGTGTACATATATACCCACGCTCCTGAATCGAAACAAAACCCAGACAACCACACAATTCTCGATCGAGGCTACGGTCGATCAGAACCAAGAAGAAAACCGATATCAACGGGAACTGGCTATGGCGGCGGCAGTGCTGGGACACGCGGCGAGGAGGCTGGGCGGCAGTGGCGCGCTGCGGCAGACGCAGGAGTCGGCCGTCTCGTCGGCCGTCTCGTCGGCCGTCAAACGGCGGTTCGCCCACACGGAGGTTCAGCATCCTTGCACCTGCGGGAAATTCGAGAAGGACGCCGTCCTGAACCGGATCCAGATGCAGAAGGAGAATCTGTACGACGCCATGACCGCGGCGAACAAGACGTACCCGTCCGTGAAGAACGGGGCGCTGCTCCGAGAGCTCTCCGACCACGTCAACCGCAGCTCCGACCCCACCTGGTAAGATTTTATTAGCTAGACCAAATTAAGCTTTTTTTTTTGCAAGTGTGTACGTATTTGGACGATGATCTCATTATATATTCTCATCGCGTTCGTGTAGGGAATCGGCTCAAACAGCACAGCTCAAGCAGAAGTTGCTCAAGGCGACGGGTTTTGTAACGATGTTCGCTGGGGGTTGTTATCTCTATCGTAAGATGCTAGAGGCCGTGTTCGGTTAATCCCACATCAAAGTGGCTTGAAGCTTTTGGGGGAGTAGAGTATTCCGGGGATTTCATTGTCGCCCGGGGTCAGAGACTCAGAGTGCGCCGGGGTCTCGTTGTTCTGGAGACAATATCTACTTCTTCTTTAGCAGTGTTTTGTAATTAACTTATTTTTCTAGGTGGCACGTAGCGTGCGTGTATGCTGATTAGTGATTAGGGCTTCTGAGCTAGCGGCACCTGATCCGGCCCGTTTCCTAGGCAAAATTTGTTAAGTTCGTTGTCATTTTGTTTAGCAAATTTGTTTTGTTGTAATTTTTTTTTTAACTTTCGAAGCCTTAGGCGGGTTATCTCCCTACAACCCTATCCGATGGTTAATCATGTCGAATTTGTGGATGTTAGAGATGGAGATGATGATGATGATGATGGTATATTGATGGAGATGCCTCCCCTACGCTAAGTCGCTAAGGAGAAGTGGTTATGACGATTGTGAGAACCTGATTTTTCGGATTAATAATTAATTTGATTTAAATGATAATTGGCATATCATTGTTTAAATGTTAGCTTTAAAATTAGATATTTATCTGTGCATGCAATAAGAATTAGAGGAGTTAATCTGATAAAGTTAGAAGATGATTTGTGTGTGCATGCAAGGAGTAGCAGTAATGCATCGATCAAGCTAAGTAGAAGTGCATAGCATTTTGTACATGCGTGTATTAGTGCTGATCAGCCAGCATGATGTGTAGTACTAGCACCGAACTGGCGAACTGGACCTAGTGTTTTGTTGAAGTTTGAAATATTTAATCATGGAGATGCAACGTGGCCTTGTTCTAGTGGACATGCATGCCTTGTTGGCAGCGCCTGAGTTGCTCATTCTTGGCCGTACGTGGAGTCGCTGCATGTCTACCAGTTCAATAGACTAGTTACTTTTGCTCACGGTCAGGATGTCGGCCAGCTGATATTTTGACTCGAGCGGTTAGCAAAGCGGTAAGCGGCACTGATATTTTAGTCAGCGTCGGCTTATAGCGGCAGGATATTTTGTCAGCGAACCGATCCTGCCTCGTTCTATAAACTAGATGATATCCCGCACGTTGCTGCGAAATATTTAGTTACCATATTTGGAGATGCTAAAAGAAAACAGGGTATTTAAGCCATCGTAAGCCTAAATTATTCACCATCCATTAACGTAGTTTTCTTGAAGAAAGACTGTGAGACTTGCCAATTGTCTTCTCAGAACATCGTAGCGGTTATCACAAACACAAATACCTTAACGTTTCGCTATTTTTATCATCTATAGATCGGAAGATGAATTGTTGCAGATCCTCCATAGGAAGCTAGAAAGAGTGAATGCACATCTACCAAGATGTATCTATTGCTAATATTTCCGGTAGATCTGCCACAAGTGAATAAGCAGCAAAATCGACAACATTCTGGAAGCAGCACTATACCTACTATATATTGTGAGCAGTGAGACGTATCAGGGATTATTCCACTGTTTGGAGCTGGAAGAACATGATTCAGCGGCTGTTTATAGGTGGGCATATGGGGAAATAAAGAGGCGGCCGCCTGATCGCCTGCCTCAGCTGATGAAGAGGAGACTGCTCTAGATATGACGATGCGGCCGCTGAATGCTAATGCATGTGCTTAGCTAATCACATCGGTGTTAATGTGGGGAGATGAAGAGGAAACTGCTATAGAGAGAAGACGATACGGCCGCTGAATATGATGATGCCTGTGTTTAGCTAATGACATTGGTGTTTTGATGTGGTCTAAGACCCCGATTGTGGCCCGATCTCGCGAATGACCCAAGGAATCAAGGGGGAAAGAGGGAGAGGCGGAAGAACACGAAGAACGCGAAGAACACACGAAAACCACGCACACCAACCCGATACAATCGATGCTTACCCTCACGGCTCGATGGACCGTGCCAATAGAATCCGCCCGGAAGAGACTCGAGGTGGAATTCCGAGAGGAGAGACCGGTGGGAGGACGAAATCAAGGAGTGGGAGAGAGAGTGCAAGCACTAGAATCTCTCACTACCAAATCCATACATCCACAAGGGTTGCCTTGATTACAGAGGGATGATACCCAAGGGAGACTAAGCTCAAAGTTAGGTTTGAGTTCTAAACAAGTCTAAGGGGAAAAAGGGGTGTCCAAGGTGCTTATAGAGCGGTACAAGGCGACACGGGCCGAAAAGGCACAAAGGAAACGTTTCGGGCCGAAAAGTAGTCTTCAGTCGTGCAGGCCGGTCGGAGGCCGGTTGGACCGGACTGGACCGGGCCGTCCGGCTGTGACCGGATCCTGGACCGTAGTAACCGGCGGTCTGGAGCCAAGTCGTCCGGATGGCACCGGTTGGTGGCAGGTTGGGGACGGTGGCGGTCGGGCGGCCGGTCGACCGGATTCGGCAGGTGGGTCGAGTCGTCGACCGATTCTGACGGCCGCCATCGTCTCTTCCTTGCGTTCTTGGGGCGACTTCGGGTCCAGCTCCGTGTACATCTTCTCGATCAGCTGCTCCTCTCCTTCCTTGACCATGACGTACCATCCTCTCCGTGATCTTGTTGCTCCACGTACCTAATGACACAAAGGGTTTCGGCATGAGGTAGCATTCCATCCAATGGGGTATCTAGGTCGAGGGAAGTTAGGAGCGAGTTCACCTTGTCGTGTAGCTTTAACTCGAGCCCTTGTCATTGGTCCACTTGGGGACTTGTTGGCCTTGATGTAGTGTCGTTGGCGAGCGGGACTACATCATCTCCCCCTGGAGAGAGTCGTCCTCGACTCTTGTTCCTCATCTCCATGATGTGGGGAGAGGTCCGAGATGTTGAAAGTGTTGCTCACCAAGTACTTGGATGTTGGTATGTCGATGACGTAGGCGTTGTTGATGCGCTTGAGTACCTTGAAAGGCCCATCTCCTCTTGGCTTGAGCTTGGAGTTGCGTTCTTGAGGGAACCTTTCTTTCCTTAGGTGAACCCAAACGAGGTCTCCTTCTTCAAACACTCGTTCTTTCTTCTTGGCGTCTTGTATGGTTGCTCTTGTTTCTTCATGTAGTTTCTTCATGGCGGTGGTGCGCTCGTCGAAGTCCATGTTGGTCCTTTGATGAAGAGGGAGTGGTAGGATGTCGAGTGCCGTTGAGGTTCGAATCCATAGACAACCATGAAGGGACTCCGTAATGTTGTGGAGTGTTGGGCTCGATTGTAGGCGAACTCCGCGGGAGGCAATCTTCCCATGACTTCAAGTTTTTCTTCACAAGTGTGCGGAGGAGTGTGGAGAGGCTTCGATTGACCACTTCGGTTTGCCCATCGGTTTGAGGGGGTGCGAGACGATGAGAATAAGAGCTTGACTCCAAACTTTGCCATAAGCGACTTCCATAGATAACTCATGAACTTGACGTCTCGATCCGACACAATGCTTGCCGGTATCCCATGTAGGCGAACCACTTCCCTGAAAAACAATGAAGCAATGTGTGAAGCATCATCGCTATGACATGGTATAAAATGTGCCATTTTTGAGAACCTATCTACTACCAAAAGATTGAATCATGCCCATGCTTTGTTCTTGGTAAGCCTAAGACAAAGTCCATGCTTATATCCGACCAAGGTGCATATGGAATGGGTAAAGGTATGTAAAGACCATGTGGATTGGATGTTGACTTAGCTTGTAAACAAGTGGTGCAACGGTTGCAAAGGCGCTCCACGTCTCGCTTCATGCGTGGCCAATAATAGTGTGTGGATAGCATCGCAAGAGTCTTGTCGCGTCCAAAGTGACCCATGAGGCCACCTCCATGTGACTCTTGCAAAAGCAACTTACGAAGAAGAATCGGGTATGCAAACTTTGTTAGCTTTAAACAAGTAGCCATCATGCAAGTAGAAATCATCAAAACCTCGGTCAATGGAACACTTTTCAAAGATTGGTCCAAAGAAAGAATCGGAAGGGTAAAGTTCTTTGATCTCCTCAAGACCCAAAATGTGAAACTCCAAGCGGGTGAGTAGAAGAGTAATTTTGCGGGAAAGTGCATCCACAACCACATTGCCCTTTTTGTATTTGATTACATAAGGGAAGGACTCTATGAACTCAACCCACTTAGCATGTCTCTTGTTCAAATTGTGTTGACTTTTCAAATACTTCAAGGACATGATCCGAGTGAATAACAAACTCTTTTGGCCAAAGGTAATGTTGCCAAACTTCAAGAACACGAACCAAAGCATAAAGCTCCTTGTCATATATAGGATAGTTGAGGCGTGCGCCATCCAACTTCTCGCTATAGTATGCCACGGGTTTTCCATTTTGCATGAGGACACCACGATTCCAAGGCCACTCGCATCATTCTATTTCAAATGTCTTGGCAAAATCGGGAAGAGCAAGTAGTGGTGCCCCGGTGAGTCTCTTTTTCAATTCATCAAAGCTTTTTGTTGTGCTTTGCCCCAAACAAGCGGAACATTCTTTTGTAAGCTCGTTTAAAGGGCAAACAATGGTGCTGAAATCTTTCACAAAGCGGCGGTAAAATCCGGTCCATGGAAGCTTCGAACTTGACCAACATTTGTGGGAGTGGGCCAATTGTGGATGGCCTCAACCTTGGAAGAATCAACTTCAATCCCGTTGGCGGAAACCACAAAACCAAGAAAAACCAATTTGTTTTGAGCAAATGGCATTTTGGAAGGTTGGCAAAGAGCTTCTCGTGGCGCAAGATGCATAAACTTCTCTCACATGTTGAACATGGTCCTGGAGATTTTGCTATAGGTGAGAATATCATCAAGTAAACAACCACGCTCTTGCCAATGAGAGGTCGCAAAATGTGATTCATAAGACGCATGAAAGTGGAAGGAGCATTGGAAAGACCAAACGGCATGACGAGCCATTCATAGAGACCAAGCTTGGTCTTGAATGCCGTCTTTTCACCAATTGCCATGCGAATTTGGTGGTAGCCACTCTGCAAATCAATTTTAGAGAAAATGGTGGCACCACTCAATTCATCAAGCATGTCATCTAAACGCGGAATGGGATGTCGATAACGGACGGTAATGGCAACACGATCGAAGCGCAACAAGAACGCCTCGGTTATCTATCTCTATTCATTTCATTGTCACGGACTCTCAACCGCGCGCGACGCCTCGGTTATCTCCTTCCCGCTCTACCTCCCTCTAAATTTCAAACCTAGCTCTAACCTGCTGCCCCTCCACTACCTATAAGTACGAGGCCATGGCCACCATGCCGCGCGTCGGCTATCGCGTGACTTGTGACTTTGGCGCCGGCGACCAGACCAGACCAGAGGAGAGGCCACTCTCTATCGGCTGGGATGCATGGCATGGCGTGTGGAGGGAGTCATCCGCTTCGATCTCCAGCGACCAGACGAGAGGAGAGGGTGCTCTGTATCAGCTGGGATGGGTTGCGGAGGTGAGGCGAGCACCGTCGGTCGGCGAGGGCCTGTGCGCGAAGTGAGACACCCCTCAGTAAGTCTTCCAAGACAACGACGACAACTCCCCAGGACATTCCCGGTCGCTTGGGCGGCGTGCCGAGGCGACGCAAGGACCGTCAGCGACCGGAGGTGAGCGCGACATCACCGCGAGCTCCTTAATTCCCCGATGCATCCATCCCTTTGACGTCGGCAACGGCGACCAGACCAGACCAGTCCAGAGGACAGGAGAAGCCACTCTCTATCGGCTGGGATTCATGGGCGGCGGAGGTGAGGCGAGCACCGTCCGCGAGGGCCTGAGCGCGACGTGAGACACCTTCAGTACGTCTTCTAGCATAACGACAACTACTCGCTGGCGACCAGAGAAGAGAAGAGGAGAGTGCGACCGAGGCGAGCACCATTGGCGAGGGCCTGAAACGCGACGTGAGACACCCCTTAAGTACGTCTTCCAACCCAACGACGACAACTCGCCAGGACATTCCTTGTCGCTTGGACGGCGCGCCGAGGCGACGCAAGGACCGTCGGCGACCGGACGTCAACGCGAGCTCCTTCCCTGATACATCCATCCCTTTGACGTGACTGCGAGCTCCTTCCCAGATCGTGTGGCTTGTGCGACGTGAATTTTTGCGCCGGCGAGGTAACGAGAGTGCATGCCACTCCGGATCACTTCGGCGGCCATGGTGTGGCAAGCACCGTTGGCGAGGGTCTGAGCGCGACGAAAGACAGCGGTGACGATTCGCTAGGATGCACCCTTCATTTTGGCCAGCCGCTGCTTGGCCTACACGCGCCTGCCCTACCTATCTCCACGGCCGGTGACTCTACGAGGCCATTAAGGTCCTGCCAAACCTGGGAGCACGGCTCGGGATGGACTCTGACTCCAGCGTCCGGCGAGTCGGCGCAATATCGAAAACGGACCCGAGGATTCGCTCACCTGGAGGTGAAACTTTAAGGACAGTTGTGGTCCTTGTCCAGCTACATCACAGGTTTTCTCTGGTGTTCGGCAACTTTCTGCTGCAAGTGTTGCTTGACTGCTTCGCTATAGGTAACCTTGAGCCACACTTCCTTGAGTTTCCATAGATTCTGTAGCCCATAGACCTCCAGAGATGACCTGGAAGTAGAGCAGTGAACCACCAGCACCTCAACACATTTTAGTATCCATTCTCCAAATCCTGTCGCCAACCTATAACAGCTGCAGTCGATCTTGAGGATGACCTGGAATACATGATTGATAATCAAACTATAGCTCAGAAAAACGTAAATGGAAAGAAATCAGATGAAAAGTAGAAGGATACGTGTCACAGAATAATTGAAAGGATAGAGGATAAATTGGCGCATGAACAGTTCCCAAATCTCTAAGAGATGCTTTGACTGGTTTACCTTTTATATAGTGTATAATGTGCCAAAACGACCTGACGGAATTGTAGTAGGTGATAAGTATCGCGTATAATATAATCTAAGCCATAAGGCTCGTCTTGATGACGTACGTGGTGATGAGGAGGCGACCTCGCGCGCTGAGGTACGCGCACACGATCGAAGCGCAAAGAACGCCTCGGTTATCTATCTCTATTCATTTCATTGGCACGGACTCTATCAACCGCGCGCGCCGCCTCGGTTATCTCCTTCCTGCCCTATCTCCCTCTAAATTTCAAACCCAGCTCTAACCTGCTGCCCCTCCACTACCTATAAGTACGAGGCCATGGCCACCATGCCGCGCGTCGGCTATCGCGTGACTTGTGACTTTGGACTTTGGCGCCGGCGACCAGACCAGACCAGACCAGAGGAGATGCCACTCTCTATCTCCGGGGATCTCCGGGGACCAGACGAGAGGAGAGGGCGCTTTGTATCAGCTGGGATGGGTGGCGGAGGTGAGGCGAGCACCGTCGGCGAGGGCCTGTGCGCGAAGTGAGACACCCCTCCAGTCAGTCTTCCAAGACAACGACGACAACTCCCCAGGACATTCCCGGTCGCTTGGGCGGCGTGCCGAGGCGGCGCAAGGACCGTCGGCGACCGGACATGAGCGAGACGTCACCGCGAACTCCTTAATTCCCCGATGCATCCACCCCTTTGACGTCGGCGACGGCGACCAGACCAGACGACATGAGAGGCCACTCTCTATCGGCTGGGATTCATGGGCGGCGAAGGTGAGGCGAGCGCCGTCGGCGATGGCCTGAGCGCGGCGTGAGACACCTTCAGTACGTCTTCTAGCATAACGACGACAACTCGCCGGCAACCAGAGAAGAGGAGATGAGATTGCGGCCGAGGCGAGCACCCTATGCGAGGGGTCTGAACGACGACAACTCGCCAGGACATTCCATGTTGCTTGGGCGCCGCGCCGAGGCGACGCAAGGACCGTCGGCGCCCGGACGTCACCGCGAGCTCCTTCTCTGATACATCCATCCCTTGACATGACTGCAAGCTCCTTCCCAGATCGTGTGGCTTGTGCGACGTGAATTTTTGCGCCGGCGAGGCAACAACATGCCAGTCCGGATCACTTCGGCGGCTATGGTGTGGCAAGCACCGTTGGCGAGGGTCCGAGCGCGACGTAAACACCCATTCAACTCTTCCAACACAGCGGGCGACGATTCGCTAGGACGCACCCTTCATTTTGGCACGCCGCTGCTCGGCCTACACGCGCCTGCCCTGCTTAGTGCCTACCTCCATGGCCGGCGACTCTACGAGGTCAATTAAGGTCCTGCCAAACCTGGGAGCACGCCTCAGGATGGACTCTGGCTCCAGCGTCCGGCGAGTCGGCGCAATATCCAAAACGGAGCCGGGGATTCGCTAACATTCTCCCTCCCTACCTAGTGCTGACTTCATCGACCGACGATCAAAGAAGCAGAGAGCGGCTAGCTGAATCAAGGATGTTAATTAATCTTTGAAAACATGGATTTATTTAATCTCATACGGAAAATCTCAGGCTTTTCACTGATTTCACTAGCTGTCTTGCTGCGAGCCGGGCGCTCATCGCGCGGTGCACGCTACTGCCGAAACCAGAGGTACCTCAAAAAAAATACGCCAGAACCAGATGTGGATTGTGCGAGCCAGACGAGGATTTTGAAGGCAGCGCTACACACTTTCCTGGCTCACGTACTCATAACTCCTCAAAACGTACAGCAGGAAAGGTTCCAATGAACAAAATAAAACATGGTTAATTGGTTAAGCTAGTAATAACTTATCAATCCCAGCCACGTGAAGAAAATGGCAGGCTGTGCATGCTCAATTTTTTTGGCATGACCGTGCCTTGTTTGTGGACATCCAAACCTGCGCAGCAACTAGCATACTTAAATTCAAGACAATAAGTAGCCCATGCGTCATACAAACTACACCACGGCTCTAATCATCAACAGGAAAACTGCCCTTCAATCAGCATCAAAGCAAAGATGATACACGCACGGCAGCACAAGTTTCCGCAATCCCATCCTATGACGGTTACATACAACACTGACATGATGCAATACAAGATTCTTTGGGATCTGAAATCTCCGCGATGTTGAATTACAACCAGAGTAAATAAAGAAAGCTGCTGCACAGCCCAAGGCGTGTATAAAGACGGGTCCTTTCCTTGCTCTTCCAGCTTACATCGAGATGATGCATCCAGCTACAAGTTCCCCTCTGCCATCTAGCCCTCCTCTGGATATCCTTGAACAAAAACTTGATGGTCAGCTCCAGAGCAGATTTAGTAGCAACAGTAAATTCGGAGGATGGTTTCAACAATAATGTGGAGAATAAACTAGGCAAACACAATGCATAACATGTAGTGTAAATTTCAAATTCGGGAACAGTGCATGAGTCTAAATCTCGCAGCAAGCAAAAAGAAGGCTGCTGCTAACTTAGAGCAGAACATTGACTAATCTACTTGTCCAGACCAAGACCTGAGATATTTATACCACATGGTTAACGAATAAGAGACATCTAAAAAAAGGTAAAACATCCACAACTTCATAACTTAGTGTCAGGTTTATTCTAACTCAGAAACGCTACACCATAACATGACAACAATTAACCCTGTGCATTCCTGGTTTGAGCCGGGCTATGCAGTTCCTTAAACCAGACCATGCGTCACGGTTTTATTTGGATTGGTTTGGTTTAGACAGTTTAGACTGGAAATGATTGGCCGGGCCGGTGCGGGCTGGTTTGGCAGTCTAATTGGTTTGGAACCATGTGGGTGTTCCAAGTTAGATATACAGAGTCGCTGACTCGCTGTAGAAAGGAACAGAGCGGCGCTGTCGGGAGTTCGATCCAACAAGTAACTTCATGCTCTTCCAGGCGCTCAGTGGCCACGACACCTGACACAAGAAGCCCCGCCTCCTCCTCAGACCGCTAGTCCCGCCCACGACGACGGTGCCATGGAGAAGAAACGATCGTCGTCCGCCCTGGAGAAGAAACGGCCGGCCGGAGACGAGGAGAAGGCGCCGTCACCGCCAGCCTCCACCGATTCCTCGGCACTCGGCAGTAGGCTCGCAGCCTCGCCACTCGAACCTCTTGGCCTCCGCGCTTCCCTAGGGCCGACGTGGTCAGGCGCGATTCAAACCGGTTTGAGCGGTTTCCTCAGGTCCAACCCATCTCAACCCGGCTAACATTTTTCTCCTCGCGGGTTGAAACCAAAAACCAATGAACCCGGAATATATTGTTGATATGGTGCGGTGCAGTCTGGTGTCTTAGTTTAGCTGGTTTGGGACCAAACTGTGAACGGGATTAACAGCAATCAAAGACCTGCGAATTTTCAATCAAAATGCCATATCACTCATACTATGATGTACAAATGTTTCAATCAAGGCAAAAGCAAACTTGATTGGAAAGGCGGCACACTTCTAGAAATATTTGGAAGGAAATCCAGAGACAACATGAGACCGATGTGATATGGAAGGCCTACATGATTCAAATAATATACTAAGGAGTCCAACAAACATTAGTAAAGTACTTCTGCACATACTGCCATGCTAGTTGTGCTAGTGAACAAAAATAATCCATGGAGCATATTAATAATCAAGGGCTCAGCACGGTTCACTCAAGACCTGATGTGCCAGGCTATCTGTGCCTCGCTAGTAATACTCAACACTAAGAATTTCCAAATATGTGCTAAAGACCAAAGCTTCTTTTTGTATCCATCCCTACTTTCATGCAACAACTCCAACAGCCTAACCTGATGCATGACATGCCACTGAACTGCTCAAATATAACAAGCCAAATAACAACATGCATTTGGCATATAACAAGCCAAGTGATAGTAAGTACCCAGCCACTAGACAGTTCAGTGATCACTCTCTTCTTACCATGTTCAGTAGCTACAGCTAGATAACTAAGACCATCGAGTGAGCCAGCCAATCCTAAACAATTTCATAGCTACACAATGTAGTTTTCATCGGAGATCAGCTAAGGATACTAAACCGAAGTATGTTCAAACACATTGAATACAAGTCAGGTTTAAGCTTGACATTCATCGAGTCAACCTAATCGACCTCACAAGTTAAATAAAATAATCAAGAACAAATATTTGCACAATCTGAAAACAAGACAGGTTTAAGCTTGACATTCATCAAGAACAAAGTATTTGCACTATCTGAAAACAAATGCACCAATCGACTCGAGCATAGCCAAGGAGATACCTTTGGATCCCTAGTAGACAAGGTCCCGAATGCTGCATTGGCCAACAAAAGGTAAATTTCAGCATCAGCTATATACTTGCAGGTATTAGCTCAACATATATTGAACATGTGCAGTACAACCCATGAGAATAAAAAATTAACCAACGAAATGTTCTGAGATAAGGAGCTCAAGGCGAATCACATTCGACGAAGGAATCTGGGCATCAGTGAAAGAGTATCTACTACGGAGGGAAGATAGAAATAAATAGCATGAAAGCTGCACACCAAAGGGTGCTACTGCTTCAATACCATATGATATTATACTATCGATAATTATCAGTCCAATCGCAAAGGAAAAACAGACAAGACAATAATAGCAAGCTTGACAATTAGCTAGAGTGTATGTATTGTTCCAGTTTGAATCAAACCACACAAGAAAGCAAAATCAAACCTGCTGAATTATTAATGGCTAAACAGAGCGCTAGTATCCAATAGAATGGGACTTGTTTAATGGGACAAGTTGCACATATGGATCAAATGTACAATCAGCGCAAACAAAACTTAGTTAAGCATTCGAATTGAGAACTTTCTGAGAATTACTAACAAATGCTCTAATTTGATAATCTCAACTAGAAAGTTCTTTGCGGGTTTCATTACTTCCAGATTATGTTTATTAGTAAAGCACTCGTACCTTCTTCTCTAGAAATCAGAAATGGGATCTTTTAATAGAACATCTAACATGTGAATAAACCATATGGATCAATAACGATCAATCAGACTACGCTAGAAACAGAGAAATGGCTGTCCGAAACAGAGCAACCATCCAGATTCTTTGGGAACCTGAAGCTAAACAAACAAACCAGTTAACCAGGAATTCAGATTATGTATAAGTTGAATTTACGAATAAAGTTTCAATCTTTATACAGAATATCTAACATGTGAATCAACCATATGGGATTATTTAACACGAAAACTGATACATTTATATCAGCATTGGTAAATCACACTTGCCATACTGTGGACCAATACAAAAATCTACCCAACAATGTATACCAATAATTAGAGCAGTAACAATCCAGTTTTTTCAAAGTTTCAGCAAGAACAAAAGGGTATCAGGAAGCCCATAACCAAGTATACATTCCGACATAGACCCAGACATGAAACATCCATAAGCAGCGGCAACCAAAGAGCTACACTATATAAATTTTGCAACATCAATGAAGTACCAACAACCAAGTTTAATACACAAAAAACTTGAACGTTTGTTGCAGAAGCAACCTATTAAACATTTGACAGAGCCTAATGAACAGCTTTATTTTCACAAAAATAGTAAAGTATCAACCATACACAACAGGCACCAACAAAGAAAAATCACCTTTACTCTCAGGCCAATGGTAAGATGTCAAAATTACCAATGCCATGCAAACAATAAGTAATACTTATGTATCACTAAACCATATATCTCGCAATATTACCCAAGGCAAGTCGCTGCTGCTGCACATGGATTTAATTCACAATAACAATGCGATAGAAAACAGGGAACATCCTTGAGAAGTTGAGGCTTACCCAAGGCTTGTTCACTCCTCTAACCAAGACACACCCAAAAACACATACAGATACGCTGCTGATGAGATCGATCTGTCGATCACACCTGAAAAGAACCTTGTGGGGTTTTATACACACAAACTTTTATTTACTACCGACATGCTCAATTCAACAGGAGAGAAAGAAATTTTAGCAAGGCTACATGGAGGAGAGAGAGCTCACCGGGAGAAGCTTGTTGGGGTGGCGTCTTGCTACAACACTGAATTGTGGCCGGCAACAAGAGATCGCCGGCGGGGGCTCCCCATGGAGCCTGGCAGCAGCACCTCGCAAAGGCAACTACCAGCTCTTCTCCATGCCTCCCTGCCGCCAGTCTTGCGCCACAGCGAAGATCTGACGGCCCCGCTCCTCCCTCCTAACACGGCCATCGCCACGTTGCTCGTCTGGACTGGCCCTGGGAATATGGATGCAGCTCGGTCCCTCGCTGCCCTTGGCTGGCTCGGCCAGCCACAGCAGGGAGGGCGAGCATGGCGGACGAGCAGCAGGCAACAGACCATATCTCTGCAAAATCAGTTTATGCCAGTTCACAGTTATCCAGTAACAAAAAGAACAGACAACCAGAAGAACAGTTGCATGGAGAATTTCTTTTAAAAGAAATGCATGCTTATAAGCCATGGAGGTGGCGCACCATCAGGCATTTCAAGCTCGCTGCAAACAAAATGGTGGCCGGCAGCGGCATCTCACGGAGGTGGTCAGGGAGGTCGCCGGTGGCGGCTCCCCATGGAAGCCAACAGCAGCACCTCACAAAGGCGGCCACCTGCTTGTCCTCGACACATCCCTGCCGATAGTCTTGCGCCACAGCGAGGTTCTGACAGATCTACTCCTCCTGCCACCCATGGCCGTCGCGGAGCTTCACCGTCGCCTGTGTTGCCCGTCCCTATATCAGATGTAGGTTGTCACGCCATCAAGAATGTAATACATTGTACTAACAACATAAATAACACCTTAGAATCACAATGGCAACCGTTAAATTAACCTGTTCATGCCTCTAACTCGACCAAATCAAACTGTAAAACAAGTGTTTTATTCGATTCATGTGACCCCGGTGTTGCACATAGAATGCAGAGTTCAATGGATTACCGATCATACTATATTCTGATAGTGAGTGATGATTAAAAAGATAGACGAAAGATGATCAAATATGATGTAGTTTCAGTTTTGCCATTTTGACGTTACTGTTGTTGTTGAAGAAACAACACATGGAAAGATAAACTGGGGCCATCGCATAGTACATTTTCCGTGTTAAGATACCTTCAACAATGTTCATGCAAGATGGAAAAAAGTACTCTACGGATTCACCTTTCTAATTATGCCGCTGCTGCTAAACAGAGTTGCTGCTAATGTAGACCTAATACTGACGGGCAAAGAGAAACCGAACAGAGTCTGCATCCAAGGGGAAAAAAATCAACCTTCAAAGTGTCGTGGACGCCGCGATGGACCTTGGTGCCGAGCAGCTCCATCTCCTGCATGTCGTGGACGAGCTGGAAAGTCTAGCTTTACATCTGGCGACCGGATGTGCCCTGGCCGCGTCCATGGCCTCCCTGTCGTCGGCGCCCCCCGCGAAGACGCAGGCCACGGAGGCGGCGGCCCGGCGAGGCTTGACTGGCGGCGCAGTGTGGCGAGGTCGGGAGCGGCGCATGGACAGAAACCGGCCACGGGGAGGATGCAGCTCCGCCCCTCCCTGCCCTTGGCCCGCTTGGCCTCCTTGCCGGGCTACCTTGCCGTGGCTCGGCCGGCCAGACGGGCGGGCGGCCTGGATGCTCCCGCGATCGAGCCCCTCGTCTGTGGGTGTGGGGTGCTCCCCCGCTCGCAAGGAGGACGGGAAACGGAGGCGGCGTCTCGGGCGGCAGTGGTGTGTCCTTGTGTTCACTCAACTCAAAACACGTCCGTGGTTAATTAGTAGTACTCCACAATAACTGCTGATCCCACGGAAATTGTGCCACTGCCCAACCATTCCGCTGCAGCTCCTTGTTTACCCCGCCTTGGTTAAATTTGGTGATTTCGCTTGGCCCCAAATCCAAAATTTCCGCTCCAAAATCAACTTTCCATCTCATATTTGGTTTTGGTGCTGGATTAGTACCTTTCGCTGTATTTAGTCACCCTATACACGCGTGCATGTCTAATCTTAAAAAGAATAAATATGGCTTGCATTGCATGTACATTACTAACTTCCCACGTGTGTATAGATACATCATGATGCCTACCACGTTCTTTCTTTCACAAAGAGCACGAATCAACTGCACACTTGCACTACGCGGCTTTGTATATGACGAAACTCGATCTCCTCCGACTAAACACACATGGCACCAACTCCGACTAAACATCGCATCCTCCACCATTGACGGCTCAACTCCCACTAGCTAACACAACCATACACCCCAACAACAACTCATCTCATATCCCCGACAGGCATGATGGCACCCCAACCTCGAAGCGATTGAACATACTAGGACGCAAGCAAGGAGACCAATTGGAAGGGAGGGTCGTAAGGGGTCCGACTCGTCGTACCTAGCTATGACGTCTGACAAGTAGAAACGAATCGATAAGATCAAAAAAAAAGTTTCAAGTCTCACTATACTCACATGATTCCTCGAGTTCAAATAATATGCTCTAGAAGCATGCTCCGTTGAGAACCTGGAGACGTCGAAGACGAGGAAGACCACCTGAAGAACATAGGGGGATTGGTTAGACATCGAGAGCGTTTCTCCCATGATCGGAAGTCATCTGCTAGCGACACCAAAGTCTCGCAGTAGTAAAAGGGGCTCGATCTATGGTATTGGGGAAGACTAGGCACAAGTGGGCTTTTTGCCCCACCTTAAGCCCTTTGTCAAGTGTAGAATCTCAAACACTCAGCAAAACCTATTTTTCATTCATATATTGAATCTTATACCTAACCTAGACTTGAACCATTGACATACCATTAGATCTAAAGTCTATACCTAAACGGCTAAACCTAAATCTAAACTCTAAACCTAAACCCTATGCATACCCCTATATCTAAGGTATATACCAGAACTCTAAGCATATGGAATTTCCATCTTCAAACCACACTTATAAACCCATATTCTGAGTCACATTCAAGAGGGGGTGGTTTTCGGCCCTTACTCTATCGGTTTCACATGAAAAAATTGTTCGGTGTTTCCTTCCTAAGTGGTGATTACATGTGACTCTTCTTTTTGTTTGTTTTAGTGTATGTCCTACGAACATGAAAACTCCCAAAAGACAACAAGTTCTTATAAGAGTTGGGTCGTTCACCATCAAAAGAGATCAAGTGCCTATAAGTCTGAAATCTTCCTCCAAGGTTGTAGTCATGTTTACGAATGAGGCGCTTTGGAGTTGTATATTATTTTTTTACTCTTCCCAGCAAACTTATGAAGCCGTATTAGTATTGCATGCAAGATGGGGTGGTTTTTACCCTTCATATCCCGATTTAAAGCGAAAGTTTATTTCCTTGGCTCCGCAACATCTACCCCTAGCTTTCCTTCGAAAGTGGTGATTCATTGTGACTCTTCTCTTTGTATGTGTTAGTGTATGTCCTAAGAACATGAAAAACTCAAAAGAGGCCAAGTACTTAGAATAGTTGGGTTGGTGCGAGTGGTAGTTTCACACTATAAGTTCGAAATATTCCTATGAGGTAATCATATTTGTGAAGGAGGTAACACTTCGGAGTTGTATATTGGTTTTTATATTCACATCGCATATATATACACATATTAGGACCCCATGCAAGAGAGGGTGGTTTCCGACCCTTCCTCTCCTGGTTTTAGGCGAAACCCTATTATGTGGGCGCAAATTGGTGATTAGATGTAAATGTTATCTTCGTTTGTGTTAGTGTAGGTCTCATGAACATGGAAACCCCAAAAAGAGTCC
>JAUUTY010000412.1:0-20000 GCA_030979885.1 Lolium multiflorum
ATCAACACAAGATTGACTCCAAAGACTTATCTCATTATAAGAAGCTAATTAAACCTAAGCACAAAGGAATGAGATAACCAACTCCCAAGAGAGCAAGGTTCCAACAAATAAACCAAACCCTCGACACTTTTTATGATGGCACAAAGTACCAAAAAGAAAATTTTATGTCTCCCAAAACCCAATTTTTGATAAAGATCAAGAGATGTTAAGCATTCTAATAATATAGAAGAGCTCCCCCAAGTTTGGTGCATTATCAAGGATTTTTTATATGAATACAAAATGCACAAAACTAGGATCATCACGCTACCTATATCTTCTAACAATGCTAAGAAAGTTTGAATAGACAACTTAGATCCATAAGATGCAAGGAAGACACATGGGAGTCAAAGCACAACAAATTCATGGCAATAAATAAGGCAAAATAAATACAAGAGCCAATGTAGATATGATCAATAAATATCTACCTCATAATTGATTACCAATTGTCCTAGGACAAGAGGTATTAGGAAATATTTCCCGGTGGTAGTTTGTAAGTATACATAAGATCATATTTACAACGAACAAAGCATATGGTAAAAGATAAGAGTTAACCATCATGCAAAGATAGTTTCTTGATAGCTTCATTTAGTCATACCAACATGCAAGGCAATTAATAGTATTCATACCAACATGCAAAGCAATTAATAGTATTCATACCAACATGCAAAGCAATTAATAGTATTCATACCAACATGCAAAGCAATTAATAGTATGACTTGAAGCACATGGTTTTCCAAAAATGTATTGAGGGACACGTTGTGAAAAACCATGCCAAGAAGAACTTTCACAAATAAGATCCACAAAGATATTAGCAATGAAGCCATTTAAGCAAATTGGAGCTTGTTTGAGCAAACATGCCACATAGGAGAGAGATAATTTACGGTATCAATTCTATGTGACACAACCTCAAATGTTCACATTTTCTAGGCTTGTAATATGCACAAAGCTTATTACTCCCCCATAATGTGATAAGGAATTTATTTTCACAAGAGGAAAATAAGATCCAACTAGAGATATTAATGGACATTGGAATTTGAATTTCTCATGAAGATGACATACCACATAGAGACTAGATAATCTTGCAATATCAATTCTAAGTGATATTCCTCATGTACACACATTGTTAGGATCATGAAATTCCCAAAGGAATATCACTCCCCCAAAATGGGATAGTCCATTAATCGCTCATAAGAGCCATATAAGATACAACAAGATGCAAAGTGGCTCCAACACAAACACAAATACATGGTGTGCAACCCAACATACATAGACTTGATTTCTCAAGAAAAGCAAGTAGGAAGCACAACATATACAAACACATGCTAGGAACAAAACTAACACATGCAAAGGGGCGAGTAACTTTCAATATAAATGAGTTGAGAACATGTTACCGCAAGGAGGAACATTGGATATATGATAGTAGCAAGATAATCAAAAGACTTGGCTTGAGATAATATAAATGATGAAGATCCCTTAATTCTTCATGATGTAGCCAAGTCTCCAATGCCCTCCAACAAGCACCTATTGATCAAATTTTGGATTGTTGGTCCCCAACTAAGTTGGGTCCTAAGAGGTTAGTCACAATAGGCTTGGCAACCCAAATGGTTCTTTTCTTGACACCACTTTGAGCACCAACAAATTTGGCAAACACATTGCCACCCTCATCCTTACGAAGAGAATAAACATCATCAATGGTGATAGAGTTGGATGAGGTACCAATAGTGCACAAGGAGGAGATGTGGCCCTTCTCACGGCATATGTAGCAAGTTCTTTTCTTATCCTTCTTCTCACTAGGTTTCTCCACAATGGGAGCATTGGCTTGTTTCTTCTTGGGAAGTGGCATTTCTTCAACTTGAGGTTGAATATGAGTTTGAGCTTGGGGCCGCTTCCCTTTTTGCTTCTTCTTCAAAGGGCAAGATCTAACATGGTGCCCTTCAATATTGCACTTGAAGCAAACAATCTTGGCCGGGTCTTTGACTTGTACTTGGCCCTTCTTCTTGTTGTTGTTCATGGACTTGTTCTTGTTGTTGGATTTGAAACCAAGTCCACTCTTGTCATTGGGGGATTGTTGCATACTCAACATCGTGTCAAGTTTGCATTTCCCTTCATGACCCTTTACCAAGTCATTCTTCAAAGAAGTGACTTGGGCCTTGAGCTCTTTGATTTCCTCTACATGGTTAGTAACAACACAAGCACTAGAGGAAGTAGAATCTTCATTGTTAGAGCAACAAGGCAAGGAAGATAATTCATCACAAGATTTAGCAATATTATGAGTGGATGAATTACTAGGACTAGCACATGGAAATATAGCATTTTGAGTAGTAGTGCTAGTATCCACATGAGGCTCACAAGGTGTTGCCTTAAATATGATAGCCTCATGAGCTAACTTTAGCCTATCATGAGAGGCTAGAAGATCCTCATGGGAGCGAGAAAGCTTTCCATGATTTTCTTCCAATTTCCCATAATTGCAAGTTAGCAACTCAAGTTGAGCCCTTAGCTCAACATTCTCCTTCAAGATAGATGCTTCACAAGAAGTAGAGTTAGTAGCACAAGCATCAATATTAGTAGTAATAGGAGAAGGCAAGTTGGCATGCTCTTTTAGATAAGAAGCTTTAAGTTGCTCATGCGACTCGGTGAGTTTGGCGAGCGCACTCTCAATGACCCTTGAGCCCTTTTTGAGTTGCTCAAAATCCTCAAGGAGTTTAGCATTAACAAACACAAGCTTATCATTTTTTAGCTTTAGTTCATTTGCCATCTCAAGAGCTCTATCATGGTTTTCCTTTTCTCTAGACAATTCTAGAGCAAAGGTCTCCTCAAGAGCTTCCTTGATGGTTTGTTCTTCTTCAAGTTCATTTTTTAATGATGCTACATCATCGGCATACTCTCGTTCAAGAGCACCCTTTTTATCAATGGTGTTCTCATGCATCCAAATAAGTTTTTGGCTCTCAATAGCGGTAGTCAAGATTTCAAAGAAGTGAGTGCTAGCAATTTTATCTTTGCAAATAACCTTGAATACGCTCTTACCCTTATCGCGTAGAGAGACAACCCAATCCTCTTCTTCATATTCATCCTCATCCTTATCACCACAAGACATATTGGGTTCCATGGTAGGAGGTACCGTGGAACCCTTGGCCATAAGGCATATATGAGGACCGTGAGATAAAGAGGAGGAGTTAATTGAGGCTCCTTTCAAGATCTTGTCTTGACCAATAGAATCTTTGGTTTCCTCTACATTGTTAGACACACAACAACTAGAGGAAATAGAAGCATTTTTATCATGGCCACAAGACAATGCAAGCATATCATCATTAGATTTATTCAAGCAACTTACACATGATATGCAAGGACTATCAACACAAGCATGTAAATCATTTCTAGTGCTAGATGTGTTTAAGTCCGAAGATGAAGCATAGCAATGAGATAGAGATGACGAATCATCAATAGTAAGCTCAATATCAACATTGCAATTTTCATCACCACTCACCATATCATTACCTTGTGTCTTACCACACTTTGGTGAAGTGGATGAAGATGAGAACTCATCACGGCCGAAGTGGAAGCAATACAATCATCCTCAATAATCTTGGACACATCATATTTATCTTGAAGCTTTGTCCATAATTCATGAGCGCTCCCAAAAGGCATGATTGAAGAAGTAACTACATTGCTCACAACAATGGAAAACACATGAGAAGCAAGAGCATCGAGACAAGAGTTTTTCTCCTCCTCAAGAGATAAATTTTGAGGATCCTTAGGAGAAGAAAAACCCATGTCAAGAAATCGCTCCATGTCCGGGGACATACGCCGCAAAATATTAAGCACATAAATTTTCCATAGATCATAATTTGTGCCATCAAATATAAACAAGTTATTGTGCGCTAATCCCCTAGCCGACATCTTTACTCTCAAGGCGGTGAAGCCTAAGAATGAGAGACCTTGCTCTGATACCAATTGAAAGGACACGGATGTCGCCTAGAGGGGGGTGAATAGGCGATTTAAAACTTTTACGAGATGGGCTTAACAAATGCGGAATAAAACTAACGTTTACTTTGTCAAGCCCAAAGCCTATATACTATTGTTCACCTATGTGCACCAACAACTTATTCTAAGCAATACAAGCAACTATGTGATAGCAAGATATACAAACTTATGCTAAGCAATACAAGCAACTATGTGATAGCAAGATATATAACTTCAAGCACGATGGCTATCACAAGGTAAAGTGCATAAGTAAAGAGCTCGGGTATAGAGATAACCGAGGCACACGGGAGACGATGATTTATCCCGGAGTTCACACTCTTGCGAGTGCTAATCTCCGGTGGAGAGGTGCGGTTGCTTAGTGCTCCCGAACGCCACAAGAGGCTCACCTTGAGGTGTGGTTGCTCGATGCACACCAACGCCACAAAGGCCTCACCCCAAGATGCGGTACTCACACCACAAACCGAACGCCACGAAGGCGCCTCACCTAAATCTCCGGTGACCCTCGCCACAAAGGCCTAGGTCACGGTTCCACTAAGGGATTACCTTCGAGGCGAAACCGGGCCTTACACAAATATTGGGGCACACATCCACAACTTAATTGGAGGCTCCCAACAAACCGCCACAAAGGCCTAGAATCCGTCTAGGGTTCCAAGAACCCAAGAGTAACAACTTTCTTGCTTTCACCTCCACGAATCACCGTGGAGAACTCAAACCGATGCACCAAATGCAATGGCAAGAACACCACAAAGATGCTCAAGTCCTTGTCTCTCAAATTCCAACAAAGCTACAAAAGCTATTGGGGGAATAAGAGAGGAAGAACAAAGGAATTCACAAAGAACACCAAGATCAAGATCTAGAGAGTTCCACTCACAAAGAGATGGATTTGATTGGTAGAAGTGTAGATCTAGATCTCCTCTCTCTTTTCCCTCAAATGGGGGCAAGAATCATGGAGGGATAGAGAGATAGGGCAAGCTTCTCAAGAACAACAATGGAGGAGAGAGAGAGAGTGAGAGAAGCAACAGCCCAAGGAGGAAGAAGGGGGTATTTATACCCCCAAGAAAATCGAGCCGTTGGGCAAACCAGGGGGATAATCCGGCCTAAGTAAGGGCCGGATAATCCGCCCCGGATAATCCGGACATAGGTACAAAACCTGGTCAAAATCCGGCCAAAAGTCCGGCCTCACATCAGACTTGCTTTTCTTCAGGTCCTTAGCCATTTTTCGAGGGACCGGATATTTCCCAAATGTCCGGCCCGGATAATCCGGCCCTGGGACAAAACCGGGACAATATCCGGGCAAATGTCCGGCCCCAATACGAGCAGCAATTCCTCAGGTCCTTAGCCGATTTCGGGGCGGATATTTCAAATATCCGGCCGGATAATCCGGCCCGGATATTTCCGAAATATCCGGCCTAAGCAAACTGCAGAAACACCAAAACTAGAACGGGCATAACTTTTGCATCCGGACTCCGATTTCGATGATCTTGAGCTCGTTGAAATCACAACAACGAGCTCTACAACAATATGCATAGAAACATCATAGTCCAGCAAAGGAGGATAGAAACAAATGATGAAAGGTTTGACCTATCTAAAAAAGACATACCGGTAAAACCTCCAATCTTGAAAATGCAACAAGTTGCCCGTGCAAAAACCATCCTTGATGAACTAGAGCTTGTCATGAGAATAAGCACAAGCTCTAAATCATCACATGGATAAGATCCAAATAATAACCAAGAAAGATGATGCAAGGATGCAAAGGTTTGAGCTCTCTCCGAATGATACGATCGAGTTACTCACTCGAGAGCCCTCTTGATAGTACGACAACTAAACTATAAACCGGTCTCCAACTACACTATGAGACCGGTGAGAAAGAAACCCTATCAAGAGCAAACCTTATACTTGCGCATTCCACTTGAGCTTGATGACGATGATCTTGACCTCAACAAGATGGAACGCCTTTCTTGCTTGTGCTTGCTTGACGAAGTCTTGTAGATTGCTCCCCCATAAACCACCATGGGAGAGCTTCTTCTTCGGCACATCTTCACATATCCATGATCACCATATGGATGGTAAGACTCAAGCAAAGGATCTCATCGAGATGGCTCATCTTGAACTTGCACAACATTTCTTCATTCTTCATCATGTTGATGTCTTGAAGTAACTTGAGGGCTCACTTCATCTTCATCTTCAAGACATACTTGACACTTGATATCCTTCATCAATTTCTTCTTATTGCAATCTTGAAGCCAACATATGGTTCAAGAATTGCCTATGGACAACTCCTACAAATATAACTCAATGCAAACATTAGTCCATAGGGATTGTCATTAATTACCAAAACCACACATGGGGGCTCCATGCACTTTCACAAGGAGCATCACAACAGTAGTAGTAACAAGAACAGAGTCACAGAGATAGCTGCAGACAAGTAATACAAGCATAAGCACGCCCATGGCTTATAGAAATTGTATAGAACCATGCACATCAAGGATAGCACAACTTATGCTAAGCCATGGCGAGTAGTGCAGCATCAACTAGCACACAATTACAGCAGCAGAGAGCACAACCATAGCAGCTAGCATCACCCAGCAGTAGCAGCAACAACACGACACGGCCACATCTCCAAGAGGAGGAACAGTCGTAGCTGGGGCGAGACGAAGAGGAAAAACAAGACAGAGAGAGAGGGAGGCGAACGTACCTGGAGCAGAAGCACCACAGCGTGCCCATGGCGGCACGGCGGCACGACCCGACCATGGCAGCGCCAAACCGCGGCCAGGCCAGGTGTCGCCGGGCACAAACGCTCCAGCGCCACCACGGCAGCGCCATCGCGTCTGGAACTCCGTCGTGCGACGAAGCACCACGGATCCGTGCGGCCGTGCGTGCAGATGTGTTCGGGCGAGCGGGGTAAGCGACACAGGTCAGATCGAAGCGGAGGATCTGGTGCGCCGTCGAGAGGCGAACCTTTTGCGACCAACCACGCTGCCGGAGCTGGCCGGAGACGGCCGGATTAATTCGGCGACGGCGACGCGGGTCGCCAGAGCTCGGGGAGGACTAGGGTTCGACGAAGCGGCACAGCGGGAGAGGAGTGGGGAGCGACCGCGTCGGTCGGTTGGACCATGCGGGTTTCACCCAACCCATTTGGTCTCCTGACAGGTGGGCCCAGGGGTAAAATTGTCTTTTCACAATTTTGTTAAACACACAAACTTTAAGTAAAATTAGAAAATAGATGAAAACTCTAGAAAAATAATTAAAAATATGAAAACCACTCAGCATAAAATTCTCTATCATAATAAAATATGAAATAGAATTTTTAGACAAATAAAAAACTGGACCTTAATTTAAGACAAAGAATATATATTAAAAAATCATTAAAAATAACACACCTTATTTTTAATAATAAAATAAGTCCATAAAATTATTTTGGACTTTCAAAACACCTTGGCAACATTCCAAGGAAGTATTTTTCCTTAAACAAAGTATCCCTAAATTGTTCTTAGTAATTACTTCCGACATGAAATAATAAAGCATCGGGAAGGGGGAACCAAACCCTGAAAACCAAAAGCATGCATAATTGCTTCTTTAACCATTGCCCTTATCTGACAATGATGCTTCTTTCAGAAACAGAGGACAGGGTCAATCCAATCCAACTGCATTATCATGCAGTTGCAGCAAGTTCATCGCTTGCTCATGTCATTTGAGTATTTTTACCAAATTACTTGCAAAGTACTATACTTATCACTCTTGCATAAAAATCAAAAGTACTATTTTCATAACTATGAATATGACTATGTGGTGGGCAATGGAACCATGGTATGTGTTGATAGTGGAGGTTCCATTGCAAGGGTTTATATCCATCTAGGATTAAACAACAAATGTCGTCAAGTGATTCTTGTGCCGTAAAACTCGTGTTAACCATAAGATCTGGAGTGGGACGGAGTAGTCAATTGTACTTCCACCTCTCGTTCATCAACGGATGTGCTTACCGTAGACACTTGAATCCCGAGGGACAAGCGGTAGGGTGGGGAACCCGTTCAAGTCCCCACGGTAATGCGGTCTATGATGGGTTGCAACGACCGGCGAAGGTATCAGGTCGTCATACCTGGTATTAGTCGAGGTCGGATGGTATCCTATGGGTACGCTGGCCGGCGAGGACCCAAGGTCGGAATTGCAACAAAGGGTGGGTGTTCGAGGTAGCGGAGGAGTATAACTTGGCTAGGACCTTATACCGGGCCTCACACCATTGGAAGTGTGGACGGGAAAGCCCGGTTGGCACCAAGGTTAAGATCTCTTATGGGTAAAGCAACACACCTCTGCAGAGTGTAATGAATCGTGACCAGTCACTCCTTGTTCCGGGTTTGGAACTGCGAACGAAAGGAACTCCATGAAGTTCTAGTAAACCGGTGAAGGCTGACGGACATAGCTCTTATTAATAAAAGCAACCTTTTGAAGAAATGGTTATCAAAACCTGCATGGGTATCAGACTTTCTGGTCTGGTATCATAGATAATGCATTAAACACCTCTTTCCTAATATGAACTTGTTGAGTACGCTCGTACTCATACCACTCTTAAATCCCTGCTTAGATTGCCTGAATCGTCTTGAGGAGGACAACAACGACCAGAAGGAGCAGATGGGATCTGCTATGAAGAACCAGACCTCTCCTGAGGTGTAGAAGGAGTAGACTACCTCATAGTCTACGGAGGCGGAGACAACACCGAGGGGGAACAAACCTAGAATAGAGTAGTAGTAGTGAGAATCGAGCAGTATGAACACCCTAGTACTTAACTGCTCGATGAGAATAAATGTATAACATGTTGAGACTTATATATTGTAAGCTAAGTTGGGTTCACCTGGAACCCAGGAGTATTCCTCTCCAGACCCAGGAGGAACTCTGTGATGATGTATACATATGGTTTGTAATAATAAATGAATGAGTTATGGACCAGCTATGTTATGTTGTACTACTCTGAGGGATGTAATATTTGCGGATTGGTACTTCGTGAATGTTATATCAACGACTGGCATACTACAACATGCAGTGGTATGCAGGGTCACCACATACTCCCTTGTTGTGCCTGCTGCTACTGCTGTTGTTCTTACTCTATTGCTTGGCCTGCTGTTGTTCTTAATCTATTGCTTGGCCTGCTGCTGTGCTGTTGGCTGCTGCTATGCCCTAAAACATGATCTACTACTATGTTGTTGGTTGCTGCTATATGCTATACATACCATGAATTGCTGCTGTTGTTCCTACTGTGCCACTTGACATGCTATGGTTGATTAATTGCTTGCTTGGCTAGCCCTGGCTATTGATGTTGCTCAATTTATATGTGTATGCCTCCTTACTTGCATTCTTGGCTTACTGCAGCTTGCAGTACTTGCATTTACAAGTGCCAGCTATGCCTGTGTGTATTGCTTGTGAGGCGCCATCTACTCCTAGGGCTTGCTTTCTTGTTCAGTTGAACAAATTCATCCATTCTGGATGATGTGCTTCTGGATACAATTATAAAAATTATCTATTCAATTACTGTTAATGTAATTATTTCTTAGCTGTGATGATTCAGTAACTCCTATGAGTTACTGATGCTCTAGCTTGCTCTAGCAAGCTCTGGTGATCCTATGTTCACTAGTTGCTTGATAAATGCTCATTGTGATACCTCTATGTGCTTGCTGATGGATATCCTTGCACTTTTATAACATTTCACCATATACTGGTGATTACTGATGCTTGGTAAAGCATGTGCTTACGCTTGCAGTGATCCATTTGATGCTTAGCAAGTGTTTCTATTACTTGTTATTTGATTACTTCATTTATCTATGTAGTTTATCATGTATCAGTGGATAAATGAGATGAACTGATGTGCAGTGATGACTCTTGTGATGTGTGTGCTTGAGCTAGAGGAATGCCAACTGCTGTTTGGGACCCTAGCTCCATTTTGAACCCTTCTGGGTGATGATAAGTGTGAAAGGCTTGTTGTTTGGATGGTTTTGGTGTGGTTGAGTTGGCCTTAGCAGCATATAGCTACTGTTTTGGTATCTCCCACCTTTGTTGGCTTGCTGTGATGGAGTAAGTGCTTGCTGGGTGATCCATTTTGATTGCCAACAGCTTTTAGTGTTGAAAATACTGCCAGATACTTTTATTTCTGCCTTTTTCTGATGGATTCAAAGGGCTAGTGTAGTCTGGTAGATGTGGGTTAAATATTTGGGATGGTTTCCTTCCTATATCCATATGGAAGATGCTACCACTTGTATGGTTGGCATAACCATGGTCATATGTTTGATTCATCTTTGGATTTTGCCATTTTCACCAGATTCACTTGGTCTATGACCAAATGATGATCAAACAGGGTTCTCCACCCTTGTGTTTTTGTGTGTAGCATGCTTGTGCAATATTATGGACAAAACCATCTGTTTGTCCATGATTCAATTGTATACCTCACTCCAGCTCCCAGATGGTGTTGGTGTAGAGGATTGCTTCTGTCTGTTGGTTTGGTGCTTGACTTGCTCCTCCTAGCTGGCTTGTGCTGGTACTACTCCATCTGTTGGTTCAACAGTTTCTTCTTCTTTGTGGAAAAAGAACTGGGACTATGATGTTCTTGGTGTTATTGTGTTCTTGTGTGTGTTCTTGCTGTTCTAGCTAGCTGTGGCTGGCTGGTCGATGAATGGCTAGGGTTTGTGCTGAAAAAGGTTTTATATGGGCACGTGTTGGCCTCCTTGGTCGACAGCAAGACCTGGTGCCATTTTGGTGACTCCTCAGCTGTGTGTGTGCTGGTGTGCATGCACACATCCTTGTGAGCTTCTTGTGAGGTTCTCTCTTGGAACTTGTGAAACTGTGGATCAGCTTCGGCTGCTGGTTGATCTTATCCTGCATATTACCATTGTTTCTAATCTTCCAAGTGGCATTGCCACTTGGCACAATGTGCATTTCTATTTGCATTTTGACTATGCAGGGATCAACAGATGATCAAGGGGTGCTCCATCTACTGGTTGATCAAGAAGATCAAGAATATAGATAGGTTTAGCTTAGCTAATTCATCTAGTCATTGTAATTTTACTTTTCTTTTCTTTTATCATTTTCTGAAATGATTTATGTAATAATTATTATATTTGGATAATGTAAAGACAATGTATCATATGTGTGATCATCAATAAAGCTCAATGTTTCTCTAATGAGCTTATTGTATTATATTTCTATTCTTTTATTATTTGAATTATCCAAATATATTATTATTGTTTGAATTATTACTTTTCTTATATTTTATGTGTTGTTTGATTTTGAATTTTACTTAAAAATCATTTCAAATTCAACCACTCAACTATAAGTGTTAAATTCAAATGTTCCCCCTCATTTCGAAACCCTAATTCAAAAGAGATCATGTCCAAATTTGTCGCACTCTCGAAACCCTAATCATGTCTGGTGTCGAGAGAGAAACTTGTTCCCTCTTAGGTTTTATGCAATTAAGCGTGATATTTCCCCTAGTTTTGTGATGCAATGCACATCCCTTTTCTAATTCTACCCCACAATCTTCTGGAATCCTGGGATATTACACAACCCGAGGTGACATTTAGGTATCCATGTGAATCAACTCTTGTTCACTATACCGTTATCCTCCTTCCGGTTTCATTCTTTTTCCTCATTTTTTATTTCGAGATCCTCGTGATCAACATCACAATGTGACTGGCCAGTTGTAAGATGACAGAGAGTATCTCTCCTTTGTCATGACTTGGGAGGAGCAATATACTAGTCTTGAATCATCGACATCCCACCCATACCTTCTAATATCACTACTACGAAAAACCTTACCAGCGGCGCACCAGTTTTGACCATTAGTGGCACACTAGTGATGCATCACTACTAGCATGCCACTGCTAACAACTACTAGTGGCACACTAGGTGGTGCGCCACTAGTAGTTGGTAGCAGTTGCGCACTAGGGTGCGCCACTGATATTTACATTTGGCGCGCCACGGGTATCTTTATTAGGTGTGCCACTGGTATCTATATTAGGTGCGCTGGTACTATGATATGTGCACCACTGGTATAATTTCAAAATTTTATTTTTATGTGATGTCTTCGTATTTACACATGTATACATTTTGAATACAGTATATTACATTGTACACATTTTGCAAAACAGTATAAATAGACAAAGTTGATCGCATTGCTAGCAAAACACTGATAAGACCAACACAATCAGTGCTCGATCAGTGTTCGTTAATTAGAACCTGAAATAGCGAGACAAGTGTCCAAATATTAGACAAGTGTAGGTCTCTAGACCGAGTAGCAAATTCATCATCACATTACAAACTCATCAAAACTATGAACACATAGAAGAGAAACGCGGTCACGA
Organism: Lolium multiflorum; assembly: GCA_030979885.1. Taxonomy (NCBI): domain Eukaryota; kingdom Viridiplantae; phylum Streptophyta; class Magnoliopsida; order Poales; family Poaceae; genus Lolium; species Lolium multiflorum. Next base: position 12,363 of record JAUUTY010000412.1, read on the forward strand.
TGAGTATCATCACGATAAAGGTGGTCTTCATCCGGTTCATCATCGACTCTCCCCTCTCTCTCCTGCTGGTAACCTGGTGTGGTGCACCATTGCTAACCTGGCATATTATGCAACCATAGTTGTCATACTTACTAGTGGCTCACCACGCATAAGTGGTAAGTTTGCTATAAGTGGCGATTGTCCTAGTGGTGCCCCACTGGTATATAGCAGGGGTGCATAAACCCATATGTAGTTGTTTTCCTAGTAGTGTACACCTGAGTTTCTCTTTATAGCCACCCTATATATAGAGAGATGTTTGATTAGTTCTAAGTATATCTTTCGGTACGAATATACTTGATACATAAGATAACAATAATAATGTGTGACAAAATTAACTCATACTATATCATAGAATGGTTTAGTTCAATACGCTTGTGATTCTAACAACCTCCCACTTGTTGTCTGCATCATTATTATAATAACTATGCCCATGATCAGATAATTGTGTCCTAGAGGAGAAACTAGGAACAACTTGTTGTCTCTCTTCACACATGTTAGTGGGATTTTTTCTGAATCTCATATTCGAGAATCACACCGGTCATAGGATAAAGAGATAAACATTGACAATGAATACAGAGCTATTAATAAATAATCATATTATATTATTTGAATCTAGTTCATAACTCTTTCATTTCCCCTATTTAAACCAATATTATATAGACTAATTAATTAAGCTAAAAATAGGGTGGGGGCGGCGCCCCCCTTCCTCATTTGGGCATAGCTTTGCAAGTTCTGCGGACACCCTCGTCAGGGCAGTGCATGGTGTAGTATATGTTGGAGTTCACCCCCTGCACCAGTGCATCCCTTCCATGAGGTATCCATTCTCCATCACCATGTCGACAACTATCCTCTGGTCAAAAGAGTTAGCAGCGATCCTTTGGTCAAAAGAGTCGTCCGCACCTACCGAGAGGTGCCAAAACGCGCGTTGCGATAGTCGAATGGACTGGGCCCTTGTTCTTGGCTGCGGAGACAACGGAGACACCCTTGCCCACGATGTGGAATGCGGCGAATGGTCACCATGTCTACATTGTTTGGTAGTTCTCGAAAGTTTTTGTAGCCGATGGAAGCAGATATGACATTGACATTGTCACTCACATCTGAAATCCTTTAACTATGGCCTAGTAAGGGAACCCGTGGGGATTCCAAAACTTGTAGATTGCAAGGTGCGTGACTGGAGAAGTTCTGGCATCCATCTTGGTGGCCTGCCCGCCGTGGAAAAATGAGATGTTCATTAGGAATTTCCACCCTCCATCGAGGCCACGTGCGTGCTATGGCTAGTATCATTCTTGTGGTTTGAGTTTTCATCCAAGAAGGACATGTTGCCAATGAAATTATTGTTGCAGCGGAAGCCTCATCTGCCCTCACATGCTCCCTTCAACTTGGGCAACAAAAATGACATCTACTTCTTGTCAAAGTAGGAGGTGGGAATTGAATCTAGAGTCCAATATTCCGATGATGAAACCCTTGCCGTATCTAGACTGTCCCATACATAGCCAGCATCCATCATGAGGTTAAGCCACTCGGGTGTATGATGTCGATGACGATGCAGGCGTACTTCCTCACACAAATGCACACACCAGGATAACACGAAGGAAACTCATCATGTATGTGTTTCCACGGTTTATATTAAGTATCATGCATCAAGCCACCAACAATACACTTAGAGGCTAATAGTAATGATGGCCTCCAAGAACATAGGTTCGTTAGAGAAAAAAATCGTGGAAGTATTCTCGTAGTTGGCAATCGATCCCAATGAAGAGCTTTGGCATAATAATAATAATAATCTGTGACAAAATTATCTCATAATATATCATAGAAATGGATTAGCCTTACGCTTGTTCTTCTAACAATGTACTACCACTTATTTTTTGCATCTTTATTACAGTAATCGTGCATATGATCAGATAAATGAGATTATCAACAACATATGAGATAGTCCTAGAGGTCAGATTAGGAACAACTTGTTGTCTATCTCTTCACACATGCTAATGGGATTTTCTTTGAATATCATATTCGAGAACCACATCAGTCATAGTATAAAGAGATAAACATTGACAATGAATATAGAGTTATTTATAGATAACCATATTATATTATTTCCTCTAGGGCATAACTCCTTAAATTTTTGTGGTGCCCCCTCACTTGCGCATATCTTCGCAAGTGTTGTGGACACACTCATCGGGGTATGTGTAGTATATGTTGGAGTTCACACCATGCACCAGTGCATCCCTTCCATGAGGCCTCCATTCTCCAGCACCATGTTGGCAACGATCCTCCAGTCAAAAATTCAGCGTCGATCCTCCATTCGAAGGAGTCAATATCTACCGAGTGGTGCCACGACGCGTTGTTGCGACATATGACCGGTATGGTTCCTTGTTGCTAGTTGAGGAGACGACAAGGACACCCTTGGCCACGACGTGGTCACCATGTCTACGTTGTAAGGTGGTGCCAGAAAGTTTTCATAGCCGGTCGAGGCGGATATGACATTGTCACTCACATCAGCCTCAAACCTTTTGATTATGTCCTAGTAAGGGCACCCATGGGGATTGCAAGGTGCCTGGCTGGAGAAGTCCTAGCAGCCATTTTTGGGGCCTACCTGCCATGGATTAGAAGTTCACCTGGAATTTCCTGACATCCATCAACACCGCATGCGTGTTGTGGCCAATCTCATGCTTGTGGTTTGAATTGTCATCCAAGAAGAACATCTTGCCAATGATATTGTTGTTGCAGTAGAAGCCTACTCTGCCATCACACGGTCCCTTCAACTTGGCCGACATCAACAACATATACTTATTGTTGAAGGAGGGGATGGGAAGTGACTCTGGAGTCCAATAAGCCGGTGATGACGCCCTTGCGTAGCTACCTCTCCTAGACATAGTTGGCATCCGTGGTGAGGATAAGGAATTCCGGCGTATGATGGTGATGCCAGCGTATCTTGATAGCTCCAAATATTGATACTTTCTACCATGGATTTTCCCTTGGTTTCGTTGGTTTTTATCTTTCAACTAAAGTTAATATCACAAAACAACAAATCCTTGTTTTATAATTGATTCATGTAAAATGCATACATGAACTTTGTAGTTCATTGATACATATATTCCCACATATTTACATCTTATATAATGTTATATCTATGGTTTATATTGATTTTGGGGATTTAGCAATGATCCATCTTATTTTGGTTATAACTCTACAGAACATGAATTCTTTTTGTGTATTTTTTTACTTTAAGGGACCTAAACGAACTCAAATTGACCTACGATTTTCGAGGATTATTATTTCACGAAGACGATGACCTAGAGCACTGAAACCTCACGAGCGAGGCCCGGAGGCCCGAAAGAGACCATGTGGCATGGCCTAGGACTGCTTATTTATGATTCGCGTCTATTTTTTTCTAGTGTCTCACTCACTAGGTTGCATGAAACGTTCTACACGACATTGAAACTCGTGTGAGCCAATCGTTAAAAGAGTTTTACAATATTTTGAACATACTAATGTATCAAAGAAATGTATGTACTACCTTCGATTCATATAACTTGACTCAACTTTTAATTTGGATCGGACGGAGTAACAAACTATATTTTTCTCCACCATTATGTCAATACCATTCAAAAAGGTTTTACAACATTTTAAACATGCCTATGTAACAAAACCGTTATATGCATGTAACAATTTTATAATTTTCTCCACTATTCTGTCAAATCATTCAAAATTTTCTTCCAACATTTTAAACACAACAATGTAACAATAAGCAATACTGTACACAACAAATTTCATGGTTGCAATAAGATATGTTGGTAAGGTGTGTTGTTGTTTGTAACAAAAAAATCAACCTTTCAAACATATGTGACCAGGGCATCCAACATATGTGACCATGGCATCCAACATTACAGAATCATGTTTGTATTATTGAAGTTGTTTTAACATATGCTTATAAGTTGTTGTAGTATTTTGCTCATGCTTAAATTACAAGAATGATAGATGCATGTTGCATTACGAAACAAGGTTTGATCATACCTGTAATTTATTGGAGCATTTGATGTGTGATGCTAGTGGGACATGTGGACAATACTATGCCAGCATGCTAGGACTATCTCGTGACCCACGCGGAAGGGAAACAAAAGGCACAAACTTACGTGCTACGCGGGGGGTGGAACCGGCTGTAGCTTTGTTGCTACGGCCGGTTGTAAGATAGAATTTTCCTAAAGGTTAATAGCTAGCTCCTCATGCTTCTCGAGTTATGCTCACTTTTTTTTGACATCCCTATTTTCAGTAAGGGATCCTGGAGTTGTTAAACAACAAGTATTCATTTGTGTAGGTCTACGGATCATGTTGTTTGGACCCTTCTTCATCGGACAACAAGCATTACACATAACAAAGATAATATATCTCATAAATAATAATACTAACTCTCATAAATGGATGAAATGACAGTAGGCACATCATTCTCTCACGCCTGTAGAAGCTTAACCACGCAAAAGATGAGAATAAAACAAAGACATATTAATGATAAGAATAGGGTTCATTGGCATTTGGCAATGAGCGACATTTTGTTCTTCGGAGCCGTATTGAGCGGAAAATAGGAAACATGCCGTACTGATGGGATAAATCTGAGGGGTGGTCCTATTTGACACCTCACACGTCGCCAAACGCGTTGACGCCCGCGGGGAGAGCACCACGGGCCACGCCCAATAACAACACGTGGTCGTCTTCCTCCTCTGTGCTTCATCTTCCTCCCGATTTGTTTCTTGATCCCCCCGCCTCCACCGCCGACCAGGCCGCCTGTCGACACCACCCGCGGCCGGCACCGCTCCCGCGGTACCTCGCCGCCCTGCCCTCCTCCACCACAGCCCACCGCCAATCCACCGCCGCCCCCGGCCTCCCTCTAAATCCCCCCACCACTACCCACCTTCTTCTTCGGCACCGGCCATCCCATCCGCACCCAGAACCCTAAGTACCAACGCCGACAATCCACGCACCCCGAACCCTAAGACCTCGCACCCGAAACCCTAAGTTTCATTCCTCGCCTCCGCCGGTGACGCCGCGGCCAGCCGCGCCGTCCCCGTCGGCGGCGAGGTCTATTCCGGCGCTTCTTCCTCCTCTCCGGCGGCTTCTTCCCTGCTGTCTCCGGCCGACGTCGAGGCTAATAGGCCTCGGCCCACCACTCACCTCACACAGGCGTTTCTGCGCTAACGGGCGCAACAGGGGCCAAATAGGGATTGCCAAATCTGAGAATGGTTTCAACTGGCTTTATGGGCTTTACTGGTTCGATTTGTTTTGTGGGCCGACCATGTGAACAGTTGGGTATAGTTTGGGTGTTGGGTACGGCTACTATGTTGATGGGCTCGTCTCCTAGGCTAGGTGGCCAGGAGAGTGAGGCCGAACGCCAGAACCCTCGCTTCCGTCGCTCGCTGACAGCACTTGCGGCTCGCCGGTCCCGGCCTCGAGCGAGCCTACTCCTTGGAGCGTCAGCAGCTGCAGCACAAGGGCGAGGCAGGCGGCGGCGGCGGCGGCGGCAGCGTCGAGGAACTGTTGTTCGCCCCTTTCCCGAGTTCGTCGGTAGGTAAGTCCGAAATCTCCCTCGATATCTGCCTGCAGTTTCTTCGTTCCGTGTCCGCGGTGTTCTGCTGTCCGCCTCAAACGGATTGGGACTGGGATTGTCAGATCCAGGGTGGGCTTGAGCTGCGTGAGCGCGCTATTCAGCCGGCGATGGAGTCCGACGGCGAGGAGGAGGCGGCGGTGACTCCGGGGACCGCCACCCAAGCCCCGGCGTCGGGACGCCTGAAGGGCTGCCCGGAGCTCTCCGTCGACGCCGACATGCGGGAGATGGCCAAGACGGCCGCCTGGAGCGTCAGCTCCTGCAAGCCCGGCAACGGCGTCTCTTCCCTCCGCGACGACAGCCTCGACACATACTGGCAGTTCAGCGCCCCTCCCCCCATCTAAATTTCTTGCCATTGTCGCCAAACCAGAAGCTCACTAGTTGTTTGGATTTGGGTTCTTGGTCAGGTCCGACGGCGCGCAGCCGCACCTGGTGAACATCCAGTTCCAGAAGAAGTTGCAGCTGCAGGTAAGCAGGAGGAGGGCGTCGAGTTGTCACTGCTTCTTCCTTTCAATTTTGTTCGAATGGCGCCTGATTTTCTCTCTCGCTTCTGAATATGGTGAGCATTGGCAGCTTGTTGTGCTCTACGTGGACTTCAAGCTCGACGAGAGCTACACGCCGAGCAAGATCTCCATCCGGGCCGGCGATGGGTTCCACAATCTCAAGGTAACTCTCTTCGCCGCAAGAAATCGTTTGTTCAGAGGCTTGTGGTGGATCGCAGAATTTACACGTGTTCTATGTCTAATCTTCAACATACCAGTGCTGTGCCCAGCGAGAGCACACATTTATCTCTGAATTATAAGTTATAAGATGTGCTCGATGGTGAGAGCACTTAGCAAAAGTTGTTTGCTTGCAGATCTCATCTGATGTTTCACACTTCAAATTTCAATGGCAACCCCCATTTCAGCCAAATGTCTGTTTTTATGCAGCTTAACCAAGTTTGGATTTAGCCATGTTGTAGCAGAATTTCGTGTCTACTTCAGCTCATATTTAATTTATCAACCATTTAATTCTGCCCATGGTTATGTAAGAAAAGTTTATATGCTGTTTTTTTGGCATTACTGTTGGATTATACAGATGCTATGTTTCCTTGGATGATTGAGCATAATTCTGTAGTATGAGATATCCACAATGTTATTATGATGTATAGGTAAAGCCATACAGGGAAGAATTAGGATAGATATGTTACATGGTTTTTTCCAATCATTTTTCTATGTACAAGATAGGAGAGAGACTGCCAAGCAAGTACCTTTTTTTGTTTCGTTTGGTGGTAGAGGAAGTAAGTCCCCATCTCTACTATAAAAAAAATGAAGATGCTATTTTCCCAATCATTTTGTGAGAGGTCTATTAGACTAGTATAGTATATGTTACATGGTTGTATCCTTGAGGCTTTACAAGTGTCAATACTCACAAGCTGGTGTTATACATAGGTTCTTGAACTTGGAAGGCCTCCTGTACTCTAGCTTTTTTTTTTATTTTGGCTTGATCATTTCTTGGTTAATGTCTTTGTGCTTTTACGAATCCAGCATTCAGTATTTTCTACTGTGTATGCTGGCCAAACAAGTGATTGTGAGCTGCTATATATAATTTATTTTTGCTCTGTTGCTGGTGTTGTGTCTTGGTACCTATGCATTGGTGATGTATATCAGTGAGGAGAAATTGAAAGGCCAGTCTTACGGCTGCCTCCCTGGAAGGACGGCCAGCGAAGACTCTGAGATCCTCTCATCGTCTTCGTTGGCATTGTCGTTCTGGCATGGTAGTAGCATGATGTGATTCGGCGAAAGGTTTTTCTCTGAGCCATCATTTTTACCCAGGTCTCAAGCTTTGATGATTCTTCTTGTCATTCCTTTCATGGCTGTCTGTTGAAAACACTTCTCTTTTGCCTTGAAGGGCTTCTCTTCTCTTCTGGCTGACTGGTATTATGGTCGTTGTTTTTATTGTACAGTAAGCTAAAAAAAGAGTATGATTGCACGCGATTTGCTAACAATTGTTATGCCTCA
>JAUUTY010000413.1:0-72058 GCA_030979885.1 Lolium multiflorum
CCCTGTCGAGCATATAAGTCGAGAGAGCGATGGCGATCCGATAGAATGCGAAACTGTCCATACCGATCTCCTTCCCCCAACCGATGATGCTTGCAACACGGAAGGATCAGTGCGATGATAACGGTGATCATGATGCCTTTGTTGATGCGGCTCCTGTGGAGGAGGTCAGAACTTCTCCGTGAAGAGATCAATCGGCGGCTTTGCCGGCAGATGATCTCCTCGACTGAAAGTACTTCTTGCTCTGATGTCCCTCTTTTTTTTAAATCTTACATTCATTTTACAATTTCCAACAATCATTCCCCCTTTTGCAGGGATGAAGGTTTCGTCGAGCCTCCGCCGAAGAGAGCTAAACCCGACACCATTCCGCCAGCCGATGCAGCTTCCGAAGCTTCGGCTCCTCAAGCAGCTCCCGCGGCTCAAGCCTCGACTGCTTCTTCCCTCTCCAAGGGGAAGGATATTCCTGCCATCACCATGGCTCCTCCTTCTGTAAGTCCTTTTTGAATACAACGCGAGTTTCTTGAAACATGCCTTGTCAACTGATTCTTCTTAACTTTAAGGACTTGCGAGGCGTCATATCTTCCCTGGAGGCCTTTGCCTCTCAATTTACCTCCTTGGAAGCAGACAACGTTCGGCTGCGGGAGGAAGTTAAATCTTCTTCTTCGAAGTTGAACGGCGCCATTAAGAAGGCTGCCATAGCTTGTCAGGAGGTTGACTCCCTGAAGGAGGAGCTGGGCAAACTGAGGGAGAGGCTGAAAGAAGAGGAGACTCGAGCAGCCGAAAAGGATGAGCTCCTTCGGCAATCCTCTTTGGCTCTACTTGGTAAGCGCTTTGGTACTCTTACAAATTCATTCCTTTATCAATGATCTTTTCCAATTTTATCTCTCTGTAGAAGCCGCCAACATTCCTGCTGCTGCCTTGGACGCGGCCCCAAACAACTCTCCAGCGAATGGTGTGTCGATGGCCCTCGCCTCCCACCAGCTTACGCGGGAGCTTCTTGAGAGAGGGAAAGGTGCCCTAGCGCGGATGCATCTGATGATTTTCCCCAAGCTCAAACAGGACAAGACTCCGAGACCATTGGTTGAAGCCTTCGCGGTTGATACTAAGGAGGTTATCGAGGTATTCAAGCGTGCCTCGCGTACCTATGGCTGGTGCCCTTCTTGCCTTCCAACTTATGATGGGTCATGGCTTTAAGGATGACATTGAAGAAATGACTAGGGAGCTACCGAAAGGGCAGGACGGGCAATTTATCGACTTAAGTGTCTTTACAACGCCTGCCCTTACTTGTGCTCGCCAGCTCCTTGGACTAGTTTCATCAAGAAAGACGTCGACTGGACCCAGTCTATCAACCCAGACCCAAGCTCCTTGACTTTTTGTAACAAATTTTATTCAGGCTGTTGTGGAATATTGTCCTTTTGCAAAACTTGTGCTTGTAATAAACTCCGTGTTTGGCAATGTTGCTAGCACACCTTTACTATGATATTTTTACTTGCACCTTACCTCTCCCGATGGGAGTTTCCTTGGGCACTCAATTTGACCATATCTGTCATCCTCCTTTTATTTAATGTTGTTTTTCTGCAGGTTTTCCCAGTGCCATCGTTTGTCGACGACTCTTCGGGTGCTCTTCCTGAAGTTGATCGGATCCAGCGCATGAAGGATCGGATCGCTCAGATGGAAAAGGACTTGCGCAGTACTTACACATTAGCTGCAATTGTCAATAAGAAGAGCAACATTGCAGCCGACGTGGAGCGGTACGCTCTTATTGAACTACACAAGGCCACCGATAGTTTGAACTGTAAGTTTCTTGGCCCCGACTCCCTTTATTAACAATGCCTTGTCTGAGCCTCAAATTATTTCTTCTCCAGTCATAGCTCTGAACCGTGCGGAGGAGAACAAACGGATTCACGAGCGTGTCCACGCTTTAACCCAACTATCCTCAGCCGAAGAGATTTTCTGGCGGGAACACTCGAAGGCTTATTTCAGGATCGAGTTCAACAGGTCCATCATTTCTTCGACAAGTGCTACAAAGCAATGAGGGTGGTTTGGAAGACAATGTTCCCTTTAAACGCGGTTCCCCTACGTTGCTGACTTTGATGTCTGAATTTAGAAACGCCAAGAAGATTCGCGACTTGGTGCGGGCTCAAGTTTTCGCCGGGGCTAGGTTTACACTTTCCCTTGTGCTTGCACGCTATCCTTCGGCAAATCTGATGTCTATTGCCAACGCGACTGGCGACTTAGAGGTTCTGTATCCGAAGGTGTTGTTGCCCGCCAATGTAATTGTCGACAGGCTTGAGAAGGATTCCCAGGTACCTGAAGAAAGGGAAGCTGCACAGGGGTGAATTCAGGAATTAATATTGCTTTGTAAATAGTTTTTCCTGGCTGTTTTACCCAAGTGTGTAAGATTGTTTAGCCGAAGCTTTGTATTCGGTGTATACATGTAGATGTATTGTTACCATGTTGATGCCGTTGGCAAGTTTTGAAGGAGCAAATCTTAATTGCCTGTTTAAATGTATGTGCACTCGTTGGTCAGCAAAACATTTGAGTGATCAGCTCGTGTTGCAGGTTTTGCTAAACCTGTTGTATTCGCAACTTTGCTTTCAACCGATGTATGTTTCGTCAGGCACTCCCGAATATTTCGTGTGTGATCCTGCCGATAGGCCCGTTGTTCTTTGATATTTCCATAGGTAAAATATCGAACGTGGGTTGTATTATGTTTATTTTCTAACTCTCGCTATTTACGGCACTCGCAGAGGCATCTATAGCAGAGGGAAGGATTAACATCCTTGTTTGTTTTGTATCTTTTAGCACTCGTAGAGGCTTTTCTTACTGAAACACGATCTTCTGCCACGAACTATGTTGCATTTTGATGGGCTTAGTCGTTTTTGAATTACTGCAATGCTTAACAAAGATCAAAACTTGAGTTCTCATTAATAAGATAAGCATGATACTAGAGGGCGAAAAGAGAAAGGCCCCGTTTAGAATAAAGAGAAAAGATTAGATGCTAATAAATTGCTTAAGCAAGGAAAGGGTTCTTCTCATCTTCTGCCTTTTTCACCACGGTAGTGGCTGCTGCAGCGTTGTTGATTTCACCAAGGGACCGGACGGTGGTCGCCAGCGTCTTGCTGTTTTCTATGCCTTCTATGCCATCAACTGCCGAACCCTTTGCTGCCGAAGCTTCTGGTGCCGAGGCTTCTGGTGCCGAGGCTTTAAGGGCAAGGTCGGCTGGCTTCTTCTTGCTTTCCCTGTCATGTTTTTCCTCCTTGATTTCGCGTATCGACAGCTTGGGTGGAGGCTTGATAATTTCTTGTTTGCTCCCAAACTTTGCGGCAATCCTCTGAAAGTCGCGATCACAATTGTCCGAGCGTGAGAAACTTCCATAGACTGTGATGTTTGTCCCGTTGTTCCCATGCATTTTCAGCTTGAGATATGCATAGTGCGGCACAGCCATGAACTTGGCATAAGCTGGTCTTCCGAGTATAGCATGATACTGTGACTCCCAGTTCACTACTTCAAACTCGATCTTTTCCTTCCTGAAATTGTCGGTTCGCCGAAGACGACATTCAGGTAAATTCTGCCAAGAGAGTGACCCGGTGCAGTTGGAAGAATCCCATGGAAGCAAGTGTCTGTCTCTTCTAGCATTCCCATGGTGATCCCCATACTTTTGATTGTGTCGACGAAAATCAGGTTCAACCCGCTTCCACCATCCATAAAGACTTTGCTCATCCTGAATCCCCCTATTTGTGCCTCAACTACTAGGGCAGCGTGTCCTGGTTTTGGTATGGTCATCGGGTGATCTGCTCGACTGAACGTAATGTTCTGAGAGGACCACTCGACATACTCGGGGATGTTTGTCATGATGCTTTCGGCTAGATTAATCTCTCGGGTGAGCTTCTTCATCTCTCTTCTCGAGACACATGTCCTGTGGATCATGCTCATCTGCCCACGTGGCGGTGGGAACGCCTCGTCAGGTTGATGAGGTTGAGCCTGCTGGACTTGGTGCTGTGTGGTGGAGGTGGGGGTGGAGGTGGTAACGGTTCCTGACTGCTGGATGAGTTTGTGCATGTCGAGAAATGCGGCAATCCCTGAAGGTGACTCGACTTCGTTTTGCCGTCCTTGGAGTCGACATACGAGTGCAGTAACAGGGGGCGTTGATCTGCTCAGCGTAGGGTAGCTCGGGAGTCCTCTGTTGCGGCGGTTTATAGTTGCCACGGTTCCCAGAGTTGCTCGATTGTGATCTGTCGATCTTCTCTTCTTTCATCATACCGATCGTCATGTCGATCGGAGTATCTGCGGCTACCATGTTGTTGTCGTCATAATTGCGGTTCTTCCTCCTCTTGTGTCGATCTCTTCGGCTGCCCGAGTCGTGCTTTGGCTGGTCGTGTCTTCATCATCGCTCGCTGCGCCGGTCTCACATTGTCCTCACCATCAGCCCAACTTTTTGGCGATTTCCATTAGCTTGGTAATGGTTTTTGGCTTTTGCGTCCAAGTTCTTCTATGTAGCTTTCACGTCGGACGCCATCGCTGAAGCGTCGATTGCTCTGTCGACAGACATCTTCGGCAGCGTTTAGGAGTTTGGTGAATCTCCCAATGTATGAGCACATCGACTCCCTCTGCTTCTGCTGGCAATTGCGTAACTCTTCAATCCCGACGGGCCTCTTGTATGTTGCCTGGAAATTAGCAACGAAGGCGTCCACTAGGTCGTCCCATGATTTAATGGAACCCTTCGGCAGCCCCCTTAACCAGGCTCGCGCTGAATCCTTTAAGTAGAGCTGCAAGCACCGCATTGCTGCTATCTGGTTCCCCTTGTGAATCACAGTATGCAGGTAATCGTCTATCCAAGATCTTGGTTCTTGCTGCACATCATACTTGGCAGCGTCGGTGGGAGTAGGCTTGAACTTCTTGGGCAGCATCGTCTCGCGGATTTTGTAGCTCAAGCAATCCTCCCCTGAGTTCGCCATCATACTCCCGATCCTCATCCGAAGAATCGTTGTCGTCGTCTTTCCTGGCGGCGCGTGCTGCCTTGCTTTATCAATCCGGCTTTGGGTGATTTCATCCCGAGCATCTCTCGCGTGATATTTTGAACCACTAGCCTGCGCCGTGGTTTTTCTTTTGCGGGACTAGATTTTTCCCAATATCGCGAGACTTTCAGGGCGCTCAATGAGCTTGAGCCATGGATCCTTCAGAGCGTTGGTTGAGGTACGCAGCGAGATTAGCTTGCTCCCGCAACGTTCGCCGTGGCATGCCCGCGGTGTCCGTGGTCATGAAGGACTTGGTTAGGTTCGACGACTTTCTCTAGCGTCGTCTTCCTGGACTGCCTTGACCGGTGCTTGCCTGCTCCGTGAGTACTTCGGGAGCGCTCCAGTGAAGCTCTCCGTCGCCGCTAGATCGGTCTGCTGCGATAGACGTCTCGAGGGTGGCCTGCTCTTTCGGCTGCTCTCGGTTTTTCTCTAGTATAGAGCGGTAAGCATTCAAGGTTCCGACCGAGGTTCCTGCGGGGAGCGGGGTGTTGTTGAGCACGGCTGCCCTAGCTGCTACCCACTCTTCATCTGCGATGGTGTAATCGCTGTCGCGGTTGCTCGCGCTGTTCTCGAAGCTTGCTCGCTGCTAGAACGAGGCGTGCGGTCTTCGTCTCCTCCGTGCCTTGTTTCTGTGTTGTTGGCGGCATAAACCTGATGATGCGCCAATCTTCGGGTGGCTCCTGGGCGATGCTGCCGACGCTGTCTTCTCCCGATGAATATTGGGCATTGCGGATGAAGGGTGTGTCGCTCGATCCCAAGCCATGCCTGGCGTCGCAGTTCGAGCAGTAGTACGAGGTTAACTCCGAGGGTGTGGGATCATCGGATCCTACTGAAATGGAAGACACCGAACGGGGGGTCAAAGGCGCAGGCGAACTCATCGGTTCTGTCAGACCAGCCAACAGGTTGAGTGATGATGATGCGCTTGGACTCGTTGATCCAGAGGTGGGTGATTCCAGCAGCTGAAGAATTCCTTCTGCGTTGACGTTGTAGTGGACGCTGCGATGGTCATCTCCATGTTCCCTTGTAGTTCCGAGAAGTTTGAGAGAAGAATCGCTGTGTGGGGTGAATTCATAGGAGCCGAATCGAATCGAGCTTCCCAAGTTTGGTGATGACGGTGTCGATGAAGACGTCGATGACATGATTGGATCTGCCGATGGCTGATCTTGCGCCAGCAGGGTTCCCACAGACGGCGCCAATTGTCGAGGGGGCTCCCGGCAATGCCCTCCGTTAGGGGCTTAGGGTTGATGGAATCCCGCAAGCTGACACGAGACATCGGTTCACGGACAAACGGGGAGCGATTTACCCAGGTTCGGGCCCTCGATGAGGTAAAACCCTTACGTGCTTGTCTGTTCTTGATTATGATAAAAATAGGTTACAATGGGGTGCCGAATAGTTTGACTGAGATCTCGTCGAGATGCTAGGCTTAACGATGACCTAGCTCTAAACTTCTGGTGGCTAAGACTGCTAAGATTGATTGTGTCCCTCGCAGCCCCTCTCCTGGCCCTTATAAAGGAGGCCAGGTCCCAAGAGATCTGCACGAGTACGACTAGGTTTACAAGAGTCCTAGTTCTAAACTTTCCTTGTTCGGTTCCTCTTCAACTTGTTCTTCAAGGAATCTCCTTCGGCACCGACCTAGTAGCCCACCCTGCCATCGGCTGTCTTCATGGGCCTCCAGTTGGGCCGTATAGGATAGGGCAATAACAGTTACCCGAAGGGTAATGCCCACGTCATGAGGACTTTGAACCTGTTTATTTTTCTATTTGAACATCTAAATTCGTGTGTGTGGGACAAATCCATCAGCCCGCTGGGAGCACCCAGGTGCAAATGGATGCGCGGTAAAAAAAATAACCTTTCGTATCCACGAACCGACGCAAATGGACGTACCCAACTACTTTAAGCATCTGATATACGTCGCCCCATTGGATATACCCTTAGAGCATCTCCAGTCACCCTCCCCAAAGGCCCCCTGTACGATTTTGGGGCCGCCGGCGCCAAAAATCATGCCCAACCGCGGATCCCAATTTGTTTTTCGCGCCAGCGCGACCCAACTTTCCATCCGGTGCCCCATGCCGAACCCAGTAGAAAGGGAGGCTAGCGGCGGCACCGGACGGCTGGAAAATCGCCGCGGGCCAGCTTTGGCAGCGAAATGTGCCTACATCTTCCCGCCATTGTCGCCGCTATATGAAGGCAGGAAGTGTTGGAAGAGCCACATCTCACCCTAGTTCTACAAATTTATCTCTCACACATCTCACCCATGATGTCGCGTTCGCGCGTTGGATGCACTGCGGGACCCAAACGGACCGTCGGCCATGACTGCGTGTCCGCGCAGCCACCCAAACGGCCATAACCGGACGGCCCAACACGTTGGCCAAATGGGTGGCCACTGCTTTGGGTGCACCGCGCGACCAAAAGCCCGGGCGGACACCGGCGACTGTCTGCGTGTCCGCGCTCCCACCCAAATAGACACACAGAGACGATGTAGCCAGACAATTCTTGGAGCATCAACCTAACATCAATATCTACATATGACGACAACATGTCCAAACACATACAGAAGGATTTGATTGAGCATCAGTGGGCATTGTGGCCATGAAGATATTGCGTAGTCGTCATATCACCTTATTTTCATGGAGACTTTGGAATATTTGGATGTAATAAGTGAGGACCACGGGTCGACGCAAATGGACGCTCGCAACTACTTTAAGCGTCTGATATACATCACCCTATTGGAGATGCCCTTAGAGCATCTCCAGTCGCCCTCCCAAAGCCCCCCTATACGATTTTGGAGGCGCCGGCGCCAAAAATCGCGCCCAGCCGCGGACCCCAATTTGCTTTTCGCGCCGACGCCCAACTTTCCATCCGGCGCCCCATGCCGAACCCAATAGAAAAGGTGGCTAGCGGGAGCGGTGGACGGCTGGAAAATCGTTGTGGGCCAGCCTCAGCAGCGAGATGTGCCTACATCTTCCCGCCAGTTCTGTCGATTCCCGCGTACATCTTCCCGTTCTTTCCACCGCTTCCCGGCATTGTCGCTGCTATATGAAGGTGGGAAGTGTTGGAAGGGCCACATCTCACCCTAGTTCTAGAGATTTATCTCTCACACATCTCACCCACGATGTTGCGTCCGCGCGTTGGGCGCACCGCTCGACCCAAACGGACTGTCAACCATGACCGCGTGTCCGTGCGGCCACCGAAACGGCCACAGCTGAACAACCCAACACGTTGGCCATGTGGGTGGCCGCTGCGTTGGGTGCACCGTGCAACCCAAAGCCTCGGGCGGAAGCCGGCCACTGTCCACGCGTCCACCCAAACGAACGCAAACAGGCGCGCCTGTTTGCATGAGGCCGTTGGAGATGGCATTAGGGCATCTCCAACGGGGCGATGCAAACGGATGTTGAGCGACCGTTTGCATCCGCCCGGGCCGAAAATGCGTCTGGTACCACCTCCAGCGGGGCGACGCATCGTGACCGGGCCGTCCGCAGCGACGCAAACCCGGGGCATATTTGCGCATTGATATGGATATCCAGGCCTGGTACACTAGGACAGCCATTGATACGAGGATTAAGTCTAAGGTTGTACCATTATTATTGTATCGTAGCATTGTTATTAGGGGAAGAATGTAGCCAGGTCATGTGGTGGGCCAAATTAGGGTTTTTAGTGTGTCTGTTGGGATTGGGCCTGTCCAACCCAACTAGGGCTAGGCCCATAAGTGGGCGCCCCAACCCAATAGGGGTTGGCCGGCCGCACCAGCCTCCCTCATATAAGGGGCTGACTGGCCTAGGGTTAAGTTTAGTCCAGTTTTGATTCAGATCATGTAGAACCTTCGAGTTCCAGTTATCTCCGTCCCTATGGGATCGGCGTACGTGACGGCGTCTAGGACGTTCGTCCGGTTATCCAATAAAGATGTGAGAGTTCTTGAGTCTGTCAAGAGTATTCATATGTGCTTGAGTATCCTTGAATCTGTCGAGGAAGTTCGAGATCTATCGGTCCTATGGATCATCAAGGTGCATCGTGAAAGATCGGGAAACTTAATCCTCATCATGTGGTATCAGATTGCTAGGTTGATCATGGTGCATATTGGTTTGTTGTGTTGTTTTTGCTCGATTGCTGTGGCTACCACTGGGTACGTCGCCGCCATGCTCTTGGTGAAGATCAAGGAGGAGGAAGTGGGCGGCAGAGTCAAGTTCCAGAGTCCTTCGTTCATGCGGAGGTGGTGGCGGCAACGGAGCGGAAGGAATATTGCTGCTGAAGCTCTGCCACGACAGGGTTTCGTCGGAAATCTGTGCCACGGCAGGAAAAATCGCGAGGAACAAGTGGTTTACGTCCGGCGCCGGCACCAGATCCGGTTGACCGGCTCTACAGTCGGGCAGATTCGGCCATACGGCCGGCAGACCGGCCCCCTGACCGGAGGTTCCGGCGCTCCGTCCGGTCGGACCGGCTTCTAGGCTGGGGCTGGCCGGCACAACCCGGGTCCAGCACCGGTGCCAACCGGGTCGGGTACTGGGAGCAGCGGTGGCTCACCCGGCCCACAGGCCGGCAGGCCGGATCCTAGGCCGGTTGGACCGGCACCCAGGCCGGTTAGACCGGGCACCAGGCTGGTTGGACCGGGCCCCAGGCAGACCGTTCCAGGCGTGCATCCGACAGTATTGGCGTCCAGACCTGCAGCGCCACTTGTGCTGCTATTGTTTGTTCGTCGTGGAGTGGAAGAAATTTTGGTCTTCAAGGAGGTAGACATTGGTGTGTCAGAAGGATGCATACTAAGGTGTTGTCAACTTATTTGGATCCAAGGCGGACAGGAATTTGTTCTGTTTCGTTTTGGGTGGTATGTATGGTGCACTTCGGTTGCATTTGGAAGGCTACTTGTGTCTTCAATCAGTTTGATGGCGTCGAAGACCAAATGGCGCCAAGGACAAGTCAAGCTAGTCGAGAGGGGGGATGAGGTGTGGAAGACTGGCGAGGCTTGAGGATGAAGATCGGCGATGTTCTTATCTGACGTTACCCTTTTTCTAGCAGACCCTCACGCGTTGGGGACAACGCTTCTTGAAGAAGGGGAGAATGATGAGGATATCCAACCAGCTTGGTACACTAGGACAGCCGTTGATATGATGATTAGTCTAAGGTTGTACCAGTCTTATATCGTAGCATTGTTATTAGGGAATAATGTAGCCAGGTCATGTGGTGGGCCAAATTAGGGTTTTTAGTGTGTCTGTTGGGATTGGGCCTGTCCAACCCAACTAGGGCTAGGCCCATAAGTGGGCGCCCCAGCCCAATAGGGGTTGGCCGGCCGCACCAGCCTCCCTCATATAAGGGGCTGGCCGGCCTAGGGCTAAGTTTAGTCCAGTTTTGATTCAGATCATGTAGAACCTTCGAGTTCCAGTTATCTCCGTCCCTATGGGATCGGCGTACGTGACGGCGTCTATGACGTTCATCCGGTTATCCAATAAAGATGTGAGAGTTCTTGAGTTTGTCAAGAGTATTCATATGTGCTTGAGTATCCTTGAATCTGTCGAGGAAGTTCGAGATCTATCGGTCCTATGGATCATCAAGGTGCATCGTGAAAGATCGGGAAACTTAATCCTCATCATGTGGTATCACAGCATGGAATTCATCGCGGCGGACGCTGCGCGGACGCACCAAGTGACCGCTCGCATCTCCAACGGGCCCACCTAGCAGCGAGCCTGTATCGAGGGCATCGCTTCCGCGGTCAGCGCTTGTCGGGGGGAAGACCCCGGGTAGGGCAATGGACGCGGAGCGGCCGGCTTGAGGACGGCCGGCTCGCGGCAAAGGCCGGCTGAGGCAGCCGGTGGAGCCGTGGCCGGCTTCCTCGGGAGCCGGCTGTCTCTAAGTCCTAGTCGGCCCGGCTGCGGCCTTCAACGCTGTAGCTGGGCCGGCTTCTGCAAGCCATATCCGTGGGGTTCGTACTGGACCGACTCGAGGCCGGCGAGTCTTGCACCGGAAGGAACCAGGTAGGTGAGCCGGGTTCAAAGGTCCACGCCGACCTCATCTCCCGTAAAGTACGGGACCGGAGCAAGGTGCACGCGCACAGGCCATCATGGCGTACGTCGGACCGTACGCGCTCAGAGCATGATGACGACAATGACAACACCTCCCACGCCGCCGACCTGAGCGGGCGGATGGGACGTGCCACTACGCTCAACGGCTCCCTGATGTCAGCGCCTCGGGACGGGAGCCGGCGCCGGCCATGCCGGCCACTAGACCATAGGGACTTATATGTAAATGCCGGTGCCTATATAAGCCGGGCTACCCCCTGCGGGGACGATCGATCGCTCATTCACTAGTCTTAGAGCTGCTGTGAGAGAGACCTCGTCTTCTTATAAAAGGGAACACGGATATACAGCTCAAGGAGCACCGTGTCTTGTGTGATCATCATATACACTCATAGCAGGAGTAGAGGTGTTACCTCCATCGGAGGGCCTCGAACCTGGGTACGTCGCCGTGTCGCTCGTGCCCATACCCGCATCCGGATACCGCCGTGAGACCACTAGGAACCACTTCGATTAGCCACCCTATGGCATATGTCATGACGATACCACGACATTTGGCGCCCACCGTGGGCCGTCCGCGGTGGGGTGTCTCCATCGGACGGGCCTCACCACCACCACCGGCGAGAGGGTCGCCCGAGGCTTGATAAGATTCGAGCTCCCTCGGCGCGTCAGCGACCAGCTGGCTGCTTCCGACCGGCCATTCCCTGCCGTGGCAACATCATCAGCCGGCGGCCGACGTCTCGTCGCCACCGTCGCACCCGCGCTACCCGCGCGAGATCGTGCGCTGCGCAAGCCCTCCACAGGGCGCCCACCCTCACCACCACCGGCCCTTGCATCATGCGGGAGGTCATGGCCACCGGCGCTGACGCCGGCCAAGTCCGCGCGCGTCCGCGGTCCTGAGTTGGAGCGCAACAAGGAGACCGCGCGCATCCGCCTCGGGCGCAAGGCGCCGCCACCACCGTCCCGGTGGAGGAAGTCCGGCAAAGCTGAGTACTCCGCTCACGCCTGGCGCCACCACCACCATCGAGAAGGACCTGGGGGAGCACCGCCAGCTCCTCCTCAAGCAACAGAAGCTGGCTGCTGCTAGCGCAGGTGGAGAATCATGAATTAAACCTTTTACCTCACGCCAGCGGCGACAATCAGCCGGGCAGCCAGATCCGTCGGAGAGGAGGCGGCCTGGGCGCAGGATCGCCGGGACGGCGCAGCATCGCCGGCTCCCTACGGAGCTACCAATCTACAACACCCCCGACAAGAACATGCTCGCGGTGTTGCCCGGAAGAGCTGCACCGCCTCGAAGGCGCAGTGCCGCCAAACTGAGCGGGTGGCAGGCGCGAGGCGGCCAGCCCGCTGACCAAGGACCCTGTGTACGCCCATGCCCCGAGCTTCTACGCTCGTGGCGCTGAGCAACACCGAGACGGTCCGAGGGACACGCCGAGTCCACCTCCCCGCACCAAGCCGGCGGCGGGCAGCGGAACACCCACGCAAGTTCCAGCACAAGCCGCGCCAGGTGGCAACAGCGGCCGCAGCCGGCCACCTTCAAGCGGCACGGCGGCGAAGTACGAGTACGAGAGGCCATCCACCATCAAGCATCGCGCTCCGAGCCGGCGGCCAGCGTCGCCGGCCCCGCTCCCGGGCCGGGCCCGCGGCCGAGCCCGGCCGACGCGAGATCGCCTCGACCGGCTGGTCGAATCCCTCATCGCGGAGGAAGAAGGGCAGCCGGCCCCAGGTGCTTCGGGCCGCGGATCATCAACGAGCCCATGATCGATGGCTTCCAGCTCCCCGCGACACGCCCAAGTACGACCCACGCTGCCGGAGGACTGGCTGCGGGACTACTCCACCGCAGCGGTCGGCATCGCCAAGGGCAACAAGCGCGGGCCGTGCGCTACTCCCCCTCATGCTGCTCGGCTCGCCCGCACTGGCTCAACAACCTGCCAGCGGCAGATCCCAGCAGCTGGCTCGACCGGCTTTCATCAGCAACTTCACCGGCACCTACCGCCCGGGTCGGCCCCAACAGCTTGAGATGTGCGCGGGGCGCGACGAGACGGACCGTGCATACCCGAAGCGCTGGTGCGAGATGCGCAACTCTGAAGGAGTGCACGAGATCCAGGCGGTCGGCTTCTTCATGGTCGGCTGCGGAAAACACCATGCTGTGGCACAAGCTGCGCGCACCCAAGACGATGGCTGCCTTGATGGCCATCGCAGACAAGTACGCGCTGGCTGAAGGAACCGGCAGCACGCGGCTGGGATTTCGCCGTCCATCCAGGAGGGACAACAACAAGCCGGCCGAGGGCGGCCACCATGGCAGCCAGCGGGACAACTACCGTGGCAAGAGGCACAGCGACCAGCCGGACCGCCGTACGGCTGGCCCACGTGGCAGCCGTGTCGAACCACGCGGCGGCTGGCGGAAGCGGCGCCAGAAGCAGACGGACCGGCCCTGGAAGCCGAAGTACACCTTCGAGCAGATGCTCGACTGGTGCGTACCACAGCGGCAAGAACCCCTCCAACCACTCCACCCGCGACGCCACTTCATGAAGCGGCGACGAGCGGCGAGCCCCCCCCCGTCCCCGCCTCCACCGCCGGCGGGCAGGCCAAGCCGGCGCAGAAGCCAACAACCTCGAGCACCACGAGGCTAACCAAGTGCACCGGTGGCGGTACCGGCGAGGATGCCACCTACATCATCTTCACCTCCGAGCCCGAGGACAAGACGAGCCAGCAGCGCCGTTCCCTCGAAGTCAACGCGGTCATGCCGCGGTCCCCCAAAACTGGTCAGAGCAGGCCATCACTTTTGATCGCCGCGACACACCGGCTGTCCTGCCAAAGCCGGGCCGCTACGCCATGGTCCTCGACCCCACCCTCGGCACAACCCGACGCAGCGTGCGCTTCTCGCGTGTCCTCATCGACGGGGGCAGATCAACATCCTCTACCGCGCCACCGCCCGCAAGCTGGGCATCCAGGAGGCCGAGTTGCGCCCACCCCCACCGTCTTCCATGGCATCGTGCCAGGCCACCGCTGCCAGCCGATCGGCCGGATCACCCTGGAGGTCATGTTCGGCAAGCCGGACAACTTCCGCACGGAGAACATCGAGTTCGAGGTGGTGGACCTCGTGGTCCTACCACGCACTCTGGGCGAGCCAGCCCCGACCAAGTTCATGCGGTGCCCCACTATGGGTACCTGAAGATGAAGCTACATGGCCCTAAAGGGGTCATCACCGTAGCCGGCGACTACCGCGCTCCATGGACTGCGCCACGCAGAGCTCCAAGATGGCCCGACGCCGGTCATCGCCACCGAGAACGGCTCATCCACGACGCCGTTGCCTTGGCCAAGGCCGCGCAGGCGGACATGCCGGCTGTGGGCAACCCGGCTGGGACGACTCACTCGCCGGCCGACAACACCAAGAGGATCCTGCTCGACCCGGCCCAGCGGACAAGTACGTACCATCGGTGCCGGCTTGAGCAACAAATAGGAAAGCGAGCTCCCAGCTTCCTCCGTGAGAATCGGGACATCTTCGCATGGTCTCCAAGGGACATGCCGTGTGTACCGAGGAGTTGGCTGAGCACCACCTCCACGTCAGGCCCGAAGCCAAGCCGGTGCCCTCTCAGGCGCCCGCCGAAGCGAAGGAAGGCCATCGGTGAAGAAATCGCCCGGCTCCTAGCTGCCGGCTTCATCATGGAAGTGCTGCACCCGGTGGTTGGCGAACCCGACCCTGGTTTTGAAGAAGAACGGCTCCGCGCATGTGTATCGACTACACCAGCCTCAACAAGGCGTGCCCGAAGGACCCCTTCCCCCTGCGCCATAGACCAAGTCATAGACTCGATCGCCGGGGTGTTGTTGTCTTTTCTAGATGCCTACTCGGGCTACCACCGATTCCTTTGAATCCGGCTGATCAAATAAAGACTTCTTTCATTACCCCGTATGAGGCTTACTGCTACACGACTATGCCATTCGGCTTGAAAATGCGGCGCCACCTACCAAAGGTGCATGCAAAAGTGTTTGCAGGATCAAATCGAAATGTTCACGCATACGTGGATGATGTCGTTGTAAAAACCAAGGAGATGCCTACCTCCTTGATGACTTGAGAGAAACCTTCAAACTGTGAAGATTCCGATGAAGCTCAACCCGGCCAAGTGCACGTTCGCGTGCCAGCCGCCAACTCCTGGGCTACCTCGTCTCTCGGCGAGGAATCGGCCAACCCGAGAAGATCAGTGCCTGAGAAGATGGAACTGCCGCAAAGGCCTCAAGGACGTCCGAAGTTCACCGGATGCCTCGGCCTCCTTGAGCCGCTCTCGACTACTGGGGAGAAGGCAACCCCTGTATCAATTGATGAGAAGGCGGACAAGTTCGTCTGATCACCGCCGGATGAAGCCTCGTGACTTAAAGCGCGTGTCTCAACCGCGCCAATCCTTGCAACACCAGGTTCAATGGAGCCGATGCTGTTGTACATCGCAGCCACCAACCGAGTGGTTAGCGTTGTCCTAGTGGTGGAGCGCAAAGAAGCCGGCAAGGAGCAGCCGGTTCAGCGCCCCGCCTACTATCTCAGCGAGGTGCTGTCCCAGTCGAAGCAAAACTACCCCACTACCAGAAGGTCACCCACGGCGTGTACATGGCGGCCAAGAAGCTCAAGCACTTCCAAGAGCACCCCATTAGGGTGGTGGCCACAGCGCCCTTGGCGGAAATCATCGGCAACAAGGATGCCAACGGCCGGGTTGCCAAGTGGGCCCCGGAGCTAGCCGCCCACACCATCCTCTACGTGCGCACGGCCATCAAGTCGCAGATCCTTGCAAACTTCTTCGTTGACTGGGCCGAGATGCAATACCTGCCGCCTGTGCCTGACTCCACGCACTGGAAGCTACACTTTGACGGCTCGAAGATGCGAAACGGCTTGGGAGCCAGCATTGTCGTCACTTCCCCCAAGGGAGACCTGGACTATGTCCTGCAGATCCACTTCGCCGCATCCAACAATGTGGCGGAGTATGAAGCGCTCATCCATGGGCTAAAGCTGGCCAAGGAGATTGGCGTCGTCGCATCCTGCTGCGGCGACTCCGACTTGGTTATACAGCAAGCATCGCGCCGTGGGACGCGAAGGACGCCAACATGGCCTCATACCGCTTCCACGTCCAGCAGCTATCCGGCTTCTTCGATGGCTGTGAATTCCACCATGTGCCACGAGCAAACAATGAGGCGGCAGATGCCCTATCCAAGATTGGCTCGACCCGGCAAGCCATTCCGCCGGGCGTTGCTGGCGATTCTCAAGAAACCGTCCATCATACCGTCACCGGACTCGGATTCCATATTCGTGCCGGCTGACCCGGGGCTTCTCACCCGGGGGCTTCATTGCCCAAGTCGGGGCTCATCAGCCAAACCCGCCGGCTCCTCAGCCGAACCGGGCATCGGTCCAACGCGGGGGCTTCTCAGCCAAACTCGGGGGCTTATCAGCCAAACCCGTCGGCTTCACAGCCGAAGCCGACGTCATGCAGTCGAAACCGGAAGCTCCGAAGATGGAGGCCTTGGTGGTTAGCGTGTTTGAAATAAAATGCGTACCATCATGGGCACAAGAATTCCTCTCCTACCTCACCGATGGTGTGCTGCCCAATAATAGGGTTCAAGCAGGCAGATTGAGAGAAGGGCCAAGGCCTATACAATCATCAACCACGGAGCTGTACAAACGCAGCGTAAGTGGGGTGTTCCAGCAGTGCGTCGAGCCGGCTGAAGGGATTGAACTCCTACGGGAAATCCACCAGGGAGAGTGGCCATCACGCCTCCTCCCGAGCCATAGTGGCCAAAGCCTTAGGCACGGTTTCTTGGCCATTGCGCTCAAAACGCAGAAGACTTGGTGAAGAAGTGCAACGGCTGCCAGCGCTTCGCAAAGCAAAGGCAAACGGCTTCCGCCCTAAAAACAATCCCCATTACCTGGCCGTTTGCCGTATGGGGCTTGGATATGGTGGGCCCATTCAAGACAGCCGGGCGGCATGACACATCTCTTGGTGATGATTGACAAATTCACTAAGTGGATCGAGGCCAAGCCAATCAAGAAGCTGGATGGCTCCACAGCCGTCACATTCCTCAAGGAGATAATCGCGAATACGGCTACCCGCATAGCATCATCACCGACAACGGCAGCAACTTCGCCGAAGGCATTTTCAAGCGCTCTTGTGGGGAGATGGGGATCCGAATGGACCTATCGTCCGTAGCACACCCGGAGACCAATGGCCAAGTGGAGAAGGCAAATGGCTTGATCCTAGCCGGCATCCGGCCCCGGCTGGTAGAGCCGCGAGCGCTCAGCCGGCTGCTGGATTGAAGAGCTGCCCGGCGGCTTGTGGAGCGCGCACGACACCAAGCCGCTGGACGGCTTCACCCTTCTTCCTCGTATACGGGGCTGAAGCCGTCTGCCGAGCGACATCGAGCACGATGCCAAGGATCAAGCTATACACAAGCGAAGCCAAAGAAGCTCGTGAAGATGGAGTCGACCTGGTTGAAGAGGTCCGGCTGATGGCGAATCCAGGTCCACCGTATACCAGCAAAGCCTCCGTCGCTATCACGGCCGGAAGGTCAAGTAGCATTCCGAGAAGGAGACCTAGTGCTCCGGCTGATCCAACGGACAGCCAGCATAAACTAGCATCCCCATGGGAGGGTCCCTTCATCGTGAGCAAGGCGGTGGGCAATGATTCCTACTATCTCATAGATGCCCAAGAGGCCAAAAAGAACAAGGAGCAAAACTGACGAGGAGACAAACGTCCCTGGAATGTCGGGTTGCTTCGACCATTTTACACTTGAGAGCAGGAATGTATGTATCCCTTGTATCCCTTTTGTAAGCTAGGAAAAAGCATGCGCCAAGAGCGCCGTTTCCGACAAGTTTTTCGCGCACTCTATTTCGCTTCGCCAATTGGCTTGAACCCTTTCACGCGACGGCTTAGTAACGTGATCTGATTTCCGACAGCCGGCTTCCGACCAGCTACAGACCGCAACCCGGCTGTCCGGCTGGCGGGAGTAAGGCCTAGGGAACAAACACGCGAAAACGACTAAGGAAAGAGTAAAAGCGAGTTGACTTGCAACCTTTCATAAAAGTGTCGGACTGCCGAAATCGACTCGTTCGACTGAAATACTATCGGCCTCACCCGCCGCACGCTCTTGATCCGGCGACGGACCGCAAGTCGGACGTACGACCGGCAAGGGCACAGCCAAAGAGTGGGGCGGATGGGAAAAGCGAACAAGTCGGAAGAAAGCAAGCCGGCACACAAATGATTAACAAACACACTAAAGTGCATCATAATAAAAAGGCGATAATATTGTCTTTACATAAGGCACCCGGCATTCCGGGGATTTAATAATCTGTTTTGGCAAAAGCAAAGCTACATGAACAGGAAAGCCTAGGCACCGGCTGGAGGAGGAACAGCCGGGTCAACAGCAGGCGGCGGAGAATCCATCTCGACCCCTTCGTCTTCAAGCTCCTCCTCCTCATCAGAGTGAGGGTTCGGATCCGCAACAAAGACGCGTTTGTCGACGAAGTCGGCGATGGCGCGGCTCGGGCAAGCCGGGCGGCCTTCTGTTCAGCCGAGCCCCTCCTCCACGCGGGCTCGCCGATACTCGAGCTGCCCCAGGTCCACCTCGCTGTACCAGAGGACGAAAGACAGCGCCATGTCGGCGCCAGCGCGCGTGGCGGACCCCTTCCAGTCGATGAAGCTTTCCGGCGCCTGCTCCATCAGAGAGGTGAGGCTGGAGATGTCTTGCGGCGCCTCCTTGCCGGGCCACAGCATCGGCACCAGCTCCTCAGCCGCCTTCCGGAGCTCCCGGCCAAACTTGGTGATGGGCTCGACGGGCAGCCGGGGACGACATGTGGTCCTCCATGGTGAAGCTCTTGAGCTGCCCTCGCCGCCCGCCCCCCGGACTCGCGCAGCGCCAACGGCCGCCAAGGCCACGTCCCTGCGTCTCCGGGAAGGCCGCCGCAAGAGGGAAGCATGTCGAAGTCATAAGCCGAAATAAGCTGAAAATGCAAATTTTCGAAGTCCTAAAAGACCGCGGCAGCCGGCCGAGCCGACTGCCCCAGCCCGAAGATGGAGATTCCGAAGCTCTAAAGTAGGACTGGCAAAGCCGGCACGAGCCGACGCCCGGCGAATGGAGATTTCGAAGGATAAAGAAAAAGGCTGGCGGCAGCCGGCAGCCGACTGCCCCAGCCCGAAGATGGAGATAGCGAAAAAAGATAAGTTTCTGCAGCCGGCTACAAACGGAGGCGGCAGCCGAGCAAAGCCGGCAAAGGGAAGGACATAGACACTCACCGAAACCGCGATCGATCGCGCCAATAAGGTCAGTCAGTGCTTGCGATGGCCGTCGCCTCGTGGACTTGGCGACCTCCTCCTCGAAGCGCAAGACGCTGCCTCTCCACCTCGTCCAGCCGCCGGCTGGATCATCCACCTTCTCCTTCTCTGCCGTCCTGGGAGAGCGAGCTCGCGAGATGGTTCTTCTCCAGTGGCGCGGCCCGCGTCAACTCCCCATCAGCCACCTTGAGCTTGGCGGCTGCGCTGCGCATGCTCCGCCTCCTCGCTCTCGGCACACTGAGCGCGAGCAACCCGGAGGTCCGACTCCAGCTGCGGGACCTTGGCGGCCTCAACTAAGAGGCAGCCGGAAAGAAATATCAGCCAACGAGAGACAAAAGAAAAAGACATTGAGCCAAAAGAAGCAAGAGCTTACCCTTGACGGCTCCAGCTCACGAGCCAAGGTGCCCCGCTCAATCTTGGCCTTGTGGTAGCTGGTCACCACCTTGTTGTACAAGACGGTGCGCCGCTGGACCATCTGAAAAAGAGTCAATCGTTTAGGCGAAACCTGGGCCGGCTCGCAGCGGCCCATGCCTCGGAGGGCTACCAAGATAACAATAAAATCGCAGAAAACAAGATGAGACGCCACCTACCTTGTCGCTTCCTCCGGCGTCGCCTTCGGCCCATGGCCTCGGCGGCTTTGTTCTTGGGCGGCGGGCGCGGTAGCCGGAGTAAAGCATCTTCAGGCGCGCCGAGGCCCCTCCCGGCTGATGATCTCGCGAGAGTCCGCCTGGTTCCAGCCCTGCTCCATGGTGCCAGCCGGAGCGAAGCTGGGTCCGGCGGATGGCACGCTCCTGTCGGGCACCCTTGGCCACGTGAAGGCCGCTAGGCGACACCGCCGGCCCTTTGACCACCGCCCGGGAGTCGGCGTCCTTAGCGCGCCGGCTCCTCCCGCTGCGGCCCTTCCCGGCGAGCTCCGCCCTCGTCGGCTCCGGCGGAGCGGCGCGGCCGGCAGGTGGGAACCACTTCCGGTCTTCGGGCGGCGCAGCTCCGCGGCCCCAGCTCCTGCCGCCGGCGGCTGCCTCTGGCCGCTGCGGTCGGCCGGCAGCGGTGCACGGTGTGGAAACGGTCGCCAAGAGTGGGCCTCGCAGGCCGACTCGCCCTGGGCGCCTGGCCCGCGCGAAGGAGCGCCCGAAGAAGATGCCCCCGCAGGAGGCGGCGTAACCGCGGGCGGCACAACGACAACGGGCGGCGTGCGCGCACGTGTCGACGGCGTCGGCTCCCTCTGCCGACGAAACGGCGGTGCAACCCGCGCAGCCGGCCCAGAGCTGCTGCCCTGGGTGAACTTTATGGCGGCACTAGTCAAACAAACAAAGGAGATTAAATGCAAAGCAAGGAAAGAAAAGGAATCAAACAACAAAGAAAACAAAAAGGACTTACCGGCCATCTCAGGGACCTTCTTGGGCCCCTTGTCAGTCTCTTGGCCTGGCCCTCCAGCCCGGCCGTGCTCCGCCGGCGGCCCGCTTCTTCTTCTTCGGCGCGGAAGTCGCGAGGCGGCAGCGGCCTCGTGCGCGGAGGCACCGCCCGGATCGGTCCCGGCCCCGTGGTGGACGTGGCCGGCTCGCCCTCCTCCTCCTCCCGCTGCTCCGGCGAAGGCGGCGGGTTGTGCTCCCCTTGGCCTGGTCGGGCACCGCCGGCAGTCGTCGCCGCCGGCTTGGTCGCCGGCTTGGTCGCCGGATCCACGAGATCCGCCGTCCAGATCTTGTGCGCCAAGTCGCCGTCCTCGATCTCTTGGCGGGGGAAGATCTAGAAAACAAGAACAGATGAATAACAAGTGGGCCACGCAGCCGCAAGTCAAAAGGCGCAAGCCGAACACAACTTACCCGCTCAGGCGGCGCGGCCCGGTCGTAAGGCGGCAGCCCCCACGCCCATCTTCCGGCAGGTTGGCCTTGGTGATGTTGTTCACCGGGTGAGCGACTTGGGCCTTGGTGAGCGCCACCCTCGACGTCCGGGTCGGATCCGGCCGGCCGGACATAAGCCCGATCTTGTGGACACGGCCCTGGAGCGGTATCACCCGGCGCTCTAGGTGCAGAGGAGGTCCTCGGCGCTCAGCCGGCCCCCTTGGACGCACTCCCCCAAGAAATCCCAGAGGAGGTTGACCTTCGCGTCCGGATCCGCCGACTTGGCGTTGTGACCCCAGTTGAGCGGGTGGTCGGAGGAGCCGGATTATACTCCGGCAGGTTGATCCGGTCGAAGGCTGGGTTGGCGTTCTTCACATAGAAGAACGACATCTGCCGATTCTTCACCGAGTCGACAGTCGGAATCTTCGGGAAGAGCGAGCGTGGGGATATATGGAGGCGCAGCAGGTCCTCAGGCGGCCCTCGGTCATTTGCGACTTAAGGTAAAAGAGCCGGCTCCAGAAGTCGACGTCTGGCCACAAGTCGGCGTAGCCCTCCATAAAAGCCACATAGCAGCTAAGGAGGACGCACGCGTTGGCCGGCAAGTGGTGAGGCTGCAGGCCGAAGAAGTCCAGAACCGGCGGAAGAAGGCCGGAGCCGGCAGACGCCCGCGGTCGAGGTGCGCGCCGAAGACGACGCGCTCACCGGGCTCGGCTTGGGCTCCACCTCCTCGCCGGGCGCTCGCGTGACCACCTCCCGAGGAATCCGGCGGAGGCACCAGCCGCTCGATGTCGTCATCGTGCATATACGAGCCCCTCCAGGACCCGCTGGCGGAGGCCATCGTCGAAGAAGAAGTGGAGGAAGACCAGGAAAGATCAAAGGGAGAAGAGGAACCGCTCCTCACCGGAGGAGAGCGCAGCGGCGACGAGCGCAGCGTCGAGCCGCGGGGCCCGTGGCGCCGGCTTGGCGTGCGGGTGGCTGCCGAACGGCGGAGAGCTCCGGCCGCGAAAGGTCGCCGGGGTTCGCCAGGAGGTCACCGGAGAAGAAATGGCGGCGTGCGAAGAGCGCTCGAGCGAAGCGAGAAAGAGAAGTGAAAGTGAGGACGCGAGGAAGAAGAAGGACGCCTCGTGCCGCCCGGGGGCATTTATAGCCGCCCGCGCGCCGGTTGCGTGGCCGCGTGGCGATCGTGGGCACGTAGGGATTAGCTGCGGCCATAACTACCCCCACGACCTGCGGTTACCGGAAACCGTCGGGCCACTACCCCACGACCGCACCGGATCCGGAGGAGACAGCGATGTGACCATACGAAACGACCGCAGCGACGAAGCCGTCGGAACGGTCAAGTCGGGCGCGGAGCTCGAGGCGGCGGAGTTGATGCGCACAGCCGGGCCGGACGATAAAATCGACCGGCCCCAAATTCAGCAACAAGCCGGAAGCATCGTCAACACTTAAGAAAAGTGAAAACAACAGGAGCAAAAAGGCGTCCGGCTGGAGGAAGCCGGACGAGGTAAGCCGGATGAGGGCGCAGCCGGCTGAAGGAAAATTCTCAGCTGGCCCCTCCGGGAGCCGCCGGAACAAGCGAGAGATATATAGCAGCCGGGAAACCTGCCTAGGTCCTTCTTAACGTAGGACCTTGCCAGCTTCGGGGCTAATGTCGGGGGAAGACCCCGGGTAGGGCAATGGACGCGGAGCGGCCGGCTGAGGACGGCCGGCTCGCGGCAAGGCCGGCTGAGGAGCAGCCGGTTGGAGCCGTGGCCGGCTTCCTCGGGAGCCGGCTGTCTCTAAGTCCTAGACGGCCCGGCTGCGGCCTTCAACGCTGTAGCCGGGCCGGCTTCTACAAGCCATATCCGATCGGGTTCGTACCTCGACCGACTCGAGGCTGGCGAGTCTTGCCGGAAGGCTGGGTAGGTGAGCCGGGTTCAAAGGTCCACGCTGACCTCATCTCCCGTAAAGTACGGGGCACTGTAGAGCAGCAGTTGCCACGCGCAAAGGCCATCATGGCGTACGTCGGACCGTACGCGCTACGAGCATGATGACGACAACGACAACCTCCCACGCCGCTGACCCGAGCAGGCGGATGGGACGTGCCACGCTCAACGGCTCCCTGATGTCAGCGCCTCGGGAAGGACGGGAGCGAAGCCGGCCATGCCGGCCACTAGACCATAGGGACTTATATGTAAAGTACCGGTGCCTATATAAGCCGGGCTACCCCCTCGTGCGGGGACGATCGATCGTTCTCATTCACTAGTCTTAGAGCTGCCTGTGAGAGAGACCTTCGTCTATCTTAGCCTCCCAGGAGCAGCCGGATATAGCTCAAGGAGCACCATTGTACTTGTGTGATCATCATATACACTCATAGCAGAGTAGAGTGTTACCTCCATCGGAGGGCCTCGAACCTGGTACGTCGCCGTGTCGCTCGTGCCCATACACGCATCCGGATACCGCCGTGAGACCACTAGGAACCACTTCGATTAGCCACCCTATGGCATATGTCATGACGATACCACGACAAAGGCGCCCAACCTGCGTCATCAATGTCGCGAGCCTCTTCTATCACGCACGACTGGCGGCGGCTTCTGCGTCGCCTTCAATGGCATCGTTGCACGCGGCCGGCCTTAAAAGTCCACCGGCATCGTTCCTCCATCACCCACACCTCCACTCACACCACCACCGCAGCACCATGGGGAAGAAGAAGAACGACTTCGAGGCGTCCGGCAGCGGCACCAAGAAGGAGGAGCGGCCAAACAGGGTGCCGCTGCCCGTCAGCGTGGGAAGGCTGATGCACCGGAACTGGACGCAGTGCGAGGCCTGGGGGACGTGCACATGCCTGGCGGCTGGCGGCTCAGCTACCGCCGGGTGCCCGTCCCTCCCGTGCCTGCGCGCGAGCCAGATAGGAGCGCCGAGATCCGGCGAAGGAGGCGGTACCTACCGCCGGACCTCCGCGCCGATCCCGCCTACGACATCGACTCCGACAGCTGGCGCAACTATCTCGAGACCGAGAGGGATCCGAGGAGGAGGGCGGGCTTCATGGGCGACAGAGACTTTCCCTTCGACCGTCCACCGACGTCTCGTCGTCGAAGACAGCAGGCGCCGACGCCTTCGCAGGACGACGACGACTACACCGAGGCGCCGGCGTACCACAACGAGGAGGCCAAGGACGACAGTGACGACTACGTCGCGTGCATCTTCCAGGAATGGCTGCTGGCCATGGCGGAGAGCCGAAAGTTTGAGTACCCGGACAACATGACGGACGACGAGATCGCGAGGCTCGGCGTCCTCGTATCGGAGAACGACCGACCTGTGTAGCCGCCGCTGCCCTGGTACGCCACCGGCATCATGCCGCCGGGCCTGTCGGAGGAAGAAGCCCTACGACTGGCGCTACAGGACTCGGCCACGTCACAACCGCCGCCTCCACCTCCGCCGTACAACCCGTGGGGCCCCCACCTCAGGCCTGGGCTCCTCCACCTCCGCCACAGGCCTGGGCTCCTCCACCTACGCCACAGTCCTGGGCGCCTCCACATCCACCCCCGCCACAGGCCTAGGCTCCTCCACCTCCAGCACCGCCGACGCGTCCGGCGTACGTTTCGCCGGTTCCCAACTGGCCGTGGGTGGTACCGGAGCTCGTCGTGATCGACAACGACGAGAAGAACCAGTAGGCGCATGCGTTTAGGTTTTTTTTTCCATGTGTTCAACTATGTAAATTATGTTTCCTTGTTATAAAAAATAGAAATTCGAGAAAAAAATACGTCGTGCCGCTGGAGCCATCCCAACGGAAACGGACGCACGGTCGATTTCGATCGTTTCAACCGACGGAAACAGACACGCACGAATATTTTTAGACGCTAAAATATGTCGTCCCGTTGGAGATGCCCTTAAAAAGAACCCGAGATGGGTCAACCGTGATGGCTGCCTTCTACACGAAGAGACGATGTAGCCAGGCAACAGAACACAGTCATGCCACGCCACCGTCTCCGCGGATCCCTCTACACGATCCGCGTGCCTCACCCGAGACCGAATCCTGACCGTCAATGCCTCTCAAATCGAACGCCCCAAACTCACTTCCCCTCTCCTCCAGAAGCTAAGCGCCAAAATTTTCAGACTCGCGCGCACCGGCCGCCTCGTCCTCTCAATAAAATCCCCCAACCCGCCTTCCCTTCTTCCTCAATCCAATTCCCAAATCCCACCAGCAGCTCTCCGTTTCCTCACCCCGCTCCCCCTCCCATCCTGATGGCCCGCACGAAGCAGACGGCGAGGAAGTCCACCGGCGGCAAGGCGCCGCGCAAGCAGCTGGCGACCAAGGCGGCGCGCAAGTCCGCCCCGGCCACCGGCGGCGTGAAGAAGCCCCACCGCTTCCGCCCCGGCACCGTCGCGCTCAGGGAGATCCGCAAGTACCAGAAGAGCACGGAGCTGCTCATCCGCAAGCTGCCCTTCCAGCGCCTCGTCAGGGAGATCGCGCAGGACTTCAAGACCGACCTCCGCTTCCAGAGCTCTGCCGTCTCCGCGCTCCAGGAGGCCGCCGAGGCATACCTCGTCGGCCTCTTCGAGGACACCAACCTCTGCGCCATCCACGCCAAGCGTGTCACCATCATGCCCAAGGACATCCAGCTCGCCCGCCGGATCCGTGGCGAGAGAGCCTAGGCTGCGTCCGTCCTAGTGTCTGTTCTTGAGTTCTATTTTAGTGTTGTGTTAGTTAGCTCTCAGCCTTGTTGGATGTGGTGCCTCGTTTCGTTTGTGCTAGGGCGTCAGTGTTGTGATCTATCCGGTGGTACCATCCTGTTATCATCATATATGGAAAGTTAGCAAAATGTTCTTTGAAACAATTTTCTCAGGTTCTGTTGATTCAGAAAATATCTGGTTACCCCACTAGATATATTTCTCTGCTGAAAACGTTTTGAAACTGCTTGGATATCAGCCCAATGACGTCTTGGCTCTCTCGCTTTCTGGGAACTATTTTGTGCCACGGGATCTGAACCTTGTCATTTTTATGGTTCAGTTTTTTTTTTTTTTTGAAACGAGTCAAAAGCTTTGCCTTTCATTGAAATAGGAGAAAAGAGTTGGCCCGTTTATGAGGAAAACAGGCCGAAAACCTTACAACACGACACCACACGCCAGCCACTGCTCACACGGGTCGACGACCAACCAGGTCGACACCACACCTCAACGCAACGGGCGGAGGCGAAGGCGGAGCCACCGCTCCAACTACCACGCCGACCCCAGGCGCCCGCGCGAAGACGAACCCGCCTCCGCCGAACCTCCAAAACACTCCACAAACCCCTCTGTCCGGTGGACGTCCAAAGCGAGGCCCCAAGAGGCAAAGCAACACGAGAGCGCCGCCACGCCCGATCCCGCGAGGGATCTAGAGGTTTCCCGGAGAACAACCAGCGTCGAACCGGAAGACACCGGCGCCCACGCACCGTCCCGGCCCGGCCGGCCGCCAAGACAAAGCTTTCGCCCAGCAAAGAGTCCCAAAATCTCCGCGGCCACAACCGGCACACCTCTCGCCCGGACCGTCAGCCGCCACGGCCCCACAAAGCACCACCAAAACAGCCGAGGGCGCCAGCCGGCACCGCCCACGAGGGGCCCACACCGAGGCGCCGAGGCCCCGCGACAAGAGCTCCCAGATCCTGGCCGACACCGCGATCGCCGCACCGCCGAGGAAACCGCTCCACCTCCCAGGACTTGACGCGCCCGCCCGGGCCTCCACACGCCGGCAACGGCACTCCACCAACGCGCCGCACAGCTCCTTCGCGCCGCCAGGGGCCAGAAGCGCTGCCGCGCCAGCCACACCCGTAGAACGTCGCCGCGCCCGCCGCATGCCGCTACACCCGTCGCCCAGATCCGCGCCCGAGGGAGCTCCCCCACGCCATGGACGCGGGAGGGAAGGAACGGAAGAAACTCCCCGAGCCGGCTCGACCGAGCCTAGGGAAGGCCCTCGAGGCCCAGATCTCGCCCAGCCGCATCGTCGCTCTCCTCCAGCCGCACGCCGCCTCGCCACTCAAGACGCCGACCCCGCCGCCGAGCCCAGCCAGATGACCTCCGAAGCAAACACGCCGCCAGCGACCTGCAGCGGCCGCGCCCGCCCGCAGCCCGCAACGC
Organism: Lolium multiflorum; assembly: GCA_030979885.1. Classification (NCBI taxonomy): domain Eukaryota; kingdom Viridiplantae; phylum Streptophyta; class Magnoliopsida; order Poales; family Poaceae; genus Lolium; species Lolium multiflorum. The sequence goes on from JAUUTY010000413.1 coordinate 27,258, forward strand.
CGAAGCCCAGGGGAACTCCCGTGCGCCGGGAGAAGAAAAAGTGCCCCGCCGCCACCATCCCTGGGGCGAGCACGGCTTTGCCGATGCCCCTCCGGCGGCGGCGATGCGGGGGAGGGCGGTGGGGGACCGCTAGGAGCGGCGGCGGCTAGGGTTCCCCCGTGTTGCCAGAGGAGGGCGACGCTTATGGTTCAGTTCAGTCTGTTCCTTTCTCACACGCTGTATATTCTTGGGTTCCTCAACTTAGATGTTCGTTTGATCTCGCTGTTAAGCATTTCAGGTTGCTCTATTTATCAAACTGCAGGGGAAAAAACTAAGTCATGAATTTGTAATTTGCTTGGTTAAATTAAAAAATCATGACTTAGTTTTTCCCCTGCACTGGAGGAGTACAGTAATCATTTAGACAATTTATATATTTTTAAGTGCGTAGTAGTTAATCAATTGATAATCAAGTGCTTGGTGATAATTCTAAAGCCTACTCAACTTTTCCTGCATGTTGTGTTGGCACTGAGTTGTCCTAATGGATTGCAAACAATCACTACTTTGTAAACCACTGATCAATCAGTGGCTGTATGTCATTTGGCTATTCTCACTAGCAAATTTCAAATGCTTGGAGAAATACTACCATTTTATAGAGACGTTTCCAACTTTCCCCTCTCGTGAACAGTACTCGTGAGAGGCGAAAGAAAGGGCGCTGAGATCCCTTGCTCCGCCGACGGCCGGATCGCCGGTCGCCTCCCTCTCCGGCTGTCCTTGTGGCGGCGGGAGGGTGGAGGGGCCGTCGATCTGTGCCCGAGGCATGTAGATAGTAGGGTAAGGCTCCCCACCGGCGCTGGCAGGGTGGTGGTGGCGGCGGCGGTGTGGAATAAGGTGGCCGGTGCTTCTTCCCCATCACGGCGAGGCCTTGTCTGGCGGATCCGTGAAGCATCCGGCTTTTGGTGCCCCCAGATTCGTCGATCTGGTGGGAGGAGGTGCTCCGGGCTTGGTCGACGACGCGAAGACGGCGACCTCCCTGTGGAGCTTTTGTTCCCTGTTCCTCTCTTCGTCGCGGTCGGCTGCGCTCTGGCCTTCTTGCGGAGGATCTGGGGGTGGTGCGTCCTGGCCCCGGCGGTCCTCGCCGGTTGCTATGGTCGTCTGCTCAGGAGCGAGCCCGGATCTGGCGGAGGTTCGCCGGCGAAGACTAAGAAGACGACGGCTTCTCCTTCGGCGCGTAGGGCTCTCGAGGCCCCTTTCTGGAAGGACTTCCGGCTGCTTGCCGATGCAAAGCTCCCCGGAGCGAAGACGGCGGTGGCGTGCCTTCCATGCGCGGCGACGGCGGCGGCAGCCGTCTTCCCCAAGGACTGCGCTGTAATTTTTATGTTTTTCAGGGCGTCTGTAACCGGTGAATTTTCTTAATAAGATCTGGGATTTTGGGTCAAAAAAAAAAAATTTCAAATGCTTGACTTATAGGCCATAGATGTATTGGACAATTTTTTTTTGAAATGACAGAATGCTGAGCACATCCATAGCATGGAAGATGTGTTCTGCAGTGAGTTTGTTGATGGGAGTGTGAGGATTTTTGTCATGGCCTTGCTCCTCGGAATTGCTCAGATAGATAGAGAAGTACAATTTTCACGGCTGAACTCTGAGGATGACAACAAGGCCTATTTGGCTCTTGCTGTGGCAGTTGTCTAGGGCACACTGCTGCTCGCCGCGGCGATCATCGGGATGGCAGCCCTGGTGCTGGTGGACAACCGGATGTCGACAGAGGGCATAGTGCTAAGAGCATCTCCACTCGTGCCCCCGTCGAGGCCCCCGGCGAGCGTTTTTTCCATCCAGACGGCGTAATCGCCCGCCGCCCTTTCGTTTTCGTCCGGTTGGCCCTTCATCCATCCGGCGAGTCCACGCCACCCCCGGCCCCGGGGAGCGCTCGGGGACTCGGACGAGTGAAAGCGGGAAGGGCCCGATCTGTCGGTGACTCGGACGCACGAACCCCACCGCCACGTCGCTCAAAATCTCCCCCACCCCTCATATCTCTCTCGCCGCCGGCACCACCCCGCCGGCTTGTTGCCCATATTCCGCCGCTCCTCCTTCCCCACCTGCCTATATTCCGCCGTCTTTGGATGACGGCCTATCTGGCTGCTCTTCCGCCGGCCTGCTTGCTCCTCGTCGCTCGCGGCTCGGGTTGCCTCGACCACGCCCGGTGTTCGTCCATTTGCCTCGCCGGCCATGGACTCGGACGAAGAGGAGGAGCAGATGTTCGTCGAGCTTATGCAAGAAGAGATGGCAACAGCCGCCCAAGACGACGAGCACATGATGATCCTTGGTTGCTTGGCTAGCATGTACGCCGGACTGGCAACTGGTCGACGTGGTGGGTCGGCACGAGGTCGCCGGAAGTTCAAGCCGAGACAGCGAATGGAGGGCTACTGCATGTTGTACGCCGACTACGCCGACAATCCATTGCACGGTGAGAGTGTTTTCCGGCGTCGTTTCGGGATGAGCAGAAAGCTATTTCTGCAAATTGTGTATGCCATCCGCCACTTTGATCCCTACTTCGGATGCAAGGCGGATTGCACTGGTTTGGTTGGATTTTCGTCACGCAGAAGTGCACGGTGGCTATGAGGATGCTGGCGTATGGAGCTCCCGGTGATACTGAGATGACTATCTTCGGATGGCGGAGTCCACCGCCCTTGATTGTTTCTACCGGTTCTGCAGGGCCGTCATAGCAGTGTTCGGGGACTATTACTTGAGATCACCCACTCGAAGACACTCAGAGGATCCTTGCAACAAATGAAGCTAGAGGTTTTCCAGGGATGCTTGGAAGCATTGACTGCATGCATTGGCAATGGAAGAACTGTCCGTTTGCGTGGCAGGGAATGTACAAGGGTCACAAAAAGGCTGCACTGTGATACTTGAAGCAGTAGCTACCCATGATCTCTGGATTTGGCACTCTTTCTTTGGTATGCCTGGATCCAACAATGACATCAACGTCCTAAACTGCTCCCCGGTCTTTTCCAAGCTTGTTGAGGGTCATGCTCCCCGGTGGACTATGTGATCAATGGTCGGCACTACAACAAAGGATACTACCTGCAGACGGTATCTATCCAAAGTGGGCAACATTTGTGAAGACTATCTCGAATCCTAGCACCCCCAAACTTTGCGAGTTTGTCAAGAAACAAGAAGCTTGCCGAAAAGACGTCGAGCGTGCATTTGGTGTCCTCCAGCAGAGATTTGCTGTCGTCCGGTTCCCCTATGACTTGGTCCAAAGATCAGATGTGGGAGGTGATGAACTGCTGTGTATGCCTACACAATATGATTATTGAAAATGAGCGAAAGCATCCGGTTCCTCTGGCTGAGCAAGAAGCACCATATGAGAGAGAGGGTCCTTTTGCACAGCCTAATCACCAGGTGCCTCCATCATGGGCCGCCTTCATTGCTATGCGTCAGGAGATTCGAGACTCTACAATGCATCAGCTCTGCAAGATGATCTAGTGGAGCACATATGGAGGCTCGAGGCAACGCCAACGCCGACGCCAACTAGTCTGTCTAATTTGTTTGAAAAATTGTGAAATTGTGTGCTTCATTTGTTTCAGCACTTGTTAAACATTGTACTGATTATCGCCGAATTTGTTTCAGCAATTTTCGTACTCTTGGTCGCCGAACTTGTTAAATTTTATGTTAAATTTGTTTGAAATATGTCAAATGGTCGAGGTTGGGGGTTTCTGCCGAGGGGACGGCTGGAACTTCGGCGCTCCCCACGCCAAATCTTCCTCCAATCCGGACGAAAATTTCGCCGGATTTGGGCGTGGGGAGCGCCAACGAGTGGGGATGCTCTAAGCAAACCTGATCATATTGTTTGTGTCCAGCCTCATCATATACTATGTCCTTGATCATGACGATGCCAGCGGTGTCACGCTTGGAACTACACCATCTTATTTGCATAATTACCATCAATCTATCATGCATGGATGCAGGCCGAGTTACTAATTAAGGTTTGTGAATTACTGAAGCAAAACTGAAATAGCAGCAGTTAGCTATGTTAGTGTGAAATCGTTGCATTTCTTATGGTTTGTTAACGTGGATCTCGGGTTCAATTATGTTAATGTAGCTAGTCCAGCTGTTACTACCTGGTTATTTGTACAGTTGTGTTAAATATTTTATCCAGCAGTTCAGTGAGTCCTGTTTAACTGAATTGGAAGAATCAAATAGGCATAGCGCATAGGCTACTTGTTGCAGCAACTACTCAATTCTCACCATCTTCAGAGATTTTTTTTTCTTTTTCAGTCCTAACAGAGGCGCAACGCTTATGAAGTTGTACTGTTTCCTTCTGGTACCATACAGGGGTGGTGGCTCAGTTGGATAGCAAGTACTAGAACCGTGTGGACTCTGAGGTCTCGAGTTCGAACCGCTCTCACCCCATAACAAATTGAACCATGTAGTGATGAAACGCTCGGTGACAACTTGGGTCGTCACATCTCCACCTGAATCCATCAGGTGAAGTTGAGCATGTCTGAAATTGGTCGCATTTTTTTTCCCCAGCTTAGCTTCTGTGCCGTGCGTGTTTGCCAATTCATAAAATAGAGCTACTACTTCAACGGCGATCTATTGCTATGCTGTTGCTATCCATTTCAAAAAGAAAAAAAAAGAGTGATCTCCATCCGCCGTCTCCGTGCTCAGGAGGCCGCCGACGCCTACCTTTGTCGGGCTTTTCAAACACACCAACCGTGTCATCATCGTGCCCAAGGACATCCAGCTCGTCCGCCGCATCTGTGGCGAGAGAGCCTAGACTGCTTCCTTCCTAGTATATGTTCTTGAGGTGTAGAGATGTTAGTTGCCAATTAGCTTTTTGTTTAATGTGGTAGGAAGATTTCTCGCATGTATCTGATGTTACCATCTTGTTATCATCTATATGGACGTTTGCAAAATGTTCTGAAACACAATTGTTTGGTTTGTCTTAATTCAGCAAATGGTTTCGTTAGTCCCACTAGATATATTTATCTGCTATAAACATTATGGAAGTTGCTTGGATTTTGGCCTAATGATGTTTTGGCTGTCACATTTCTGAACTATATTTCGTACCACTAAATCTGAACCTTTTTTTAATTTATATCGTTCAATTCGGTCTGTCCTTTGCTCACGTTCTGTATTTTCCTGAAGCTGCTTGGGCTCCTCAATATGATCTCGCCATTAACCAATTGAACCATGATGTTTTAGCAAAATGTTCTGAAACACAATTGTCTGGTTTGTCTTAATTCAGCAAATGGTTTAGTTAGTCCCACTAGATATATTTATCTGCTATAAACATTATGAAAGTTGCTTGGATTTCGGCCTAATGATGTTTTGGCTCTGTCACATTTCTGAACTATATTTCGTACCACTAAATCTAAACCTTTTTTTAATTTATATCGTTCAATTCAGTCTGTCCTTTGCTCACGTTCTGTATTTTCCTGAAGCTGCTTGGGCTCCTCAATATGATATCGCCATTAACCATTTTAGGTTGTTAGTTAGCTCTTAGCCTTGTTGGATGTGGTGCCTCGTTTCGTTTGTGCTGTGGCGGCACTGTTGTGGTGTATCCGGTGGTACCATATTGTTATTGTCATCTATGGAAAGTTAGCAAAATGTTCTTTGAAACAATTTTCTGTTGTTCGTTCAATTCAGCAAATATCTGGTTACCCCCACACTAGATATACTAGTTGAATGCCCGTGCGTTGCTACGGTTTCGTTTTCATCTTGCAAAATAAAATGTTGAAGTAGTAATATTATAGTATTTTTTATCATTAAGAATCCACCAGAAAGTGTATTTGACTCTAAGCTCTAGTGATCCCTTCGTTAAAAATATATATACAAAGCATGTTTGATTCAAAGGATTTCAAAAGCATTGAAATAGGAAAATGGAGTAACAGTATGTCATGACACGTGAGATCTTAGAAGAATAAAAACACAATAATTAGTTGTAGAAGTCGTTTGGTTGCACCACAGAAAAGACGTAGGATTTCTATGAAGATCGAGAACATGACATAGTTGTTATACATGCAGAAGTTATTTTTCAAGAGGTCTAACCTCTTGCTAGAAATTCTATTAGATTTTAATATAGGAAAGCAAACCACGGAAATTTCGGAGGAATCAAATAGCCTCTATAGAAAAACATTCCTATGGGTAAGAATCCAACAAAGTTCCTCTCGGATCCTTTGAATCAAACAAGTCAAAACCGTATTTTTAAGTTTCTTAAAAAAGCCAAAAAGGATTTTGTACATAGCCAATGATGTATTTTGCCATCATGAAAACCTCAGTGTTAATTCTTTGTTTCGTGGGAGGATACATAGAAATGACAAAATCTGATCAAATATATAGAGTTGAAAATATGCATTCTCAGATCAACAGTTTTCACTTTTGTTAAGCTCGAGATATAAAGTAATTGAAAATTTGATATTTCGCACTCTATGGGACATCCTTGGCTACATCCGATTTCTTTTCAAAAAGTTTGGAACTCGTAATTATTTTTTCATTTTTTTAGATAAGAGGATAACTGGAGCCCGAGAGCTAAAATTCTCCATTCAAAATTCACTTCATTTAAAGCTAGTTTTGAGAAAATGTAGAACTATATTTATACAAAGCATAGGTCGCACATTTTATTAATTATTTGTATTGGAGTTGGCCGTTGGCAAACGCCAACAATTTTTGCAAGGGGAAGTTAACTATGCTCAACACCTTTGTAAAAAAAATCTATGCTCAACACGACGAGCACCTATACACCCCAGCTTTCTGCTGGACACAACCACATAATCTCTTCCATAGAAGTTCATGGTGAAGGTTAAACAAAGCCTTGTAAAAAGCTCCAAAACATTTCTTTGCACAAGGTCTTAGCGCCCAACATCGTCCTCTATTAAACATCTCTGGAGCCACAACCACGTGGCTTTGGGATCCTTGCCAAAGAGCCATTTGTTCCAGTTATTTCTGTAGTAGACCAGCATCAATAAAATAGCAGATTATATATATCAAAGCCATGAGATCAGTAGAGAATATGCCATGAAAGAAGTTTATATTCAGAGTCAATGCTAACCAAGTATTACACTTCAGACAAAGTACATTGAACCACTCTCTATACAAATTTTGCAATTGGGCAAGAGAAAAATAAATGATCAATCGTCTTAGCATGACAACATAGAAGGCAAATTTGCTAACCCTTCACCCCATCTGTGCAACATCTCAACTTGTCCCTTATGTCCTAGAAATGTACACGCAGAGGAGAATCTTAACACTATATGTGCAAGAAAATAGATTTTGGGAAATTATTTTTCACCTCCAAGGTGCAACTATAAATTAAACACATTATAAGTGCTAACCAGTGACTACAGATTTAGCAACATAAAATTTACGAACTTGCAATGAACTCTAGCGACTCGCCTAGAAGAAGAAAATTGCCCCTAAATTGATGCTAACTAACGGATGAGGTAGTCCATTGACTTGGAAGCTACACTAAGTTTGTAACTGGAGGGCAGAAGATAAATACAAACAACCGCTTCACTTTGGAAAAGAATAGCACAATAAATAACCTCTTTTTGCTGAGACAGATGCATGTCTGAAGCAGCCATGTTCTTCTTGCTCCCATGGTAATGGCATGGTGGCTATCAGTTTGTAAAACAAGTACTATGAAGAGGAACAGTTTCCTTGATATGATGACCAAGAGATCATAACACATATTTGAACCCCAAAGCATATTGTCTGTGTATTGACCATTCTCATGGTATCCGCCATAGACCATGTTAAAAAGCCTACAAAATTTAATCAACAAATACTACCCATGAATCCATTTATATTTATTTCATTTCAATTACCAACATGAATTCTGAACATAAAGACCATTTTATCATTAAAACTGGTTACTAAGCGAGCCCTCGGCGCTGCATTTAACAGTTTCATTAGAAAAAAAGCTTCCACATATTGTAGGAAGTTCAATAAGACTCGAAAAAAAGAGAAGTTGATTATATCAGCCACCGAATCAACCGTCAATCTAAAATTTCCAAAGTATATGAACAACAAGGAAGACCAATAATAGCGAGAGGGGGGATGAGCGGGTCATGGTACGATCGTGACCGCATCCATCGCCCTTGTCCACCTCTTATTCCAGGCTTGTTGTTGGCCTTTCTGTTGCTGCTCCTCTGCATGATTCACCTCCACAGGCTTATCATACTCTGTCTATATCACCAAGAAATTATTACATGGAAACGAATATGGTAAATTAAAAATTTAAAATTGACACCAAGGAAAAATCAGTTTCAACTTTCAGCAATATGGTCCTTTGTCCATAACTCCATCTAACCACTGTAGAAGCAAGGCTACAAATCAAGTTCTGATAATTTAGTATACGCTAAATTTAGCGAAACAAAGGTGGCATTTTTAGGGTGGGAGGGGAGGTAAGCATGTTATAAGAATATAACAGATTTTCCTTAGCAAACTAAACTTCCTTAGGACACAAGCAAATATGCAACTTTCAACACACGAAAGTCCACTTACCTTTTCAGCATATATAGGAAAAAAACAGGATGGTAAATTAAGAATGACAAGCTCCAAAAATCCGAGGTCCATTAACTGAATATCCATAAAAAGATGTGTCACTCCATTCAAGATAGTCATTGTCAACAAAGATACAGTACTGTGTGTCCTGTAATAATAAATAATAAATAGAGAACAACATTACTCCTGAAGTCAGGAACATACTCCAGCTGGAAAAAGTGAAAATGATGGCATATATGTGCTTATACTACTTACAAGAGACACCAGTGGCGTGAAACAAAATAGAAAATTTTGCACTAAACAGAATGAAGCGAATGTTTTCAGCTAAAAAAAAGAATGGAGCGAACATTGGTGCTGAAGCGTTTGGATTACCTTAATGAAGTACCACATATCATCTAATTGAAAACAGATATAACTCATTCAAAGGATCAAACAAAAAGGTGAAGCTTTACAATACCTGCTTGCTCATCCTCGCTATCTAGTTGAGGACAGCATGTGCGCAGAGCCAGCTGAAAGGGTGGTGCTCAACAGCCTGCGTTGACCTTGGCAGCCATGGGCGACATGGCGCCTACCAAAGGGTGGAGGTACTGGCATCAATCCATGTCGAGCTATGCAGAGGGGCAACGTTGGTGGAGGACAGTCCGGTGGTCAGTTGTCACATGTATGCCATCACGCCATGACGGCGCCACCGCCGGTGATCCGTGTTGCTATCATTGATCCAGGCCGCTTTGCAGGTGCGGAAAATTAGGGAGCTGTGGATAGAGATGTACCCAATGAAAAAACAACAATCAGTTAATAGGGGATGGTAGCGCCATTGACCTCACCCCGTTCATCTCTCTCACCTGGCCCCCTCAGCCGTAGCCGTCGCCGAGCGCCACCATCCACCTTGGTCGTCCCCGTTGTCCACCAGGGCCACGGCTAGAGCTCCGCTGCCTACACTGCGCATGGATCTCTCTCCTCTCCCTCAGCTCGATCTTCCTCTGCCTCGGCTGCTCTCCGTAACGCACCTGCCAGAAGGAGAGGCACCTGAGCGTCGAAGGTCCGGCCGGATGTGGATAGGGGCTGGATGTCTCGCTCGGGAGGGGGATTTCCATGGAGTCCGGATTTTCATGGGCGGGGGATAGATGGTTGTGAGATAAAGCTTTTGGAGCAAGGAAAGAAATTTTCATAATTAATATATATTGATTACCGTAATTGATGTGATTTGATTTGCACTAAAGTCAGGCGACCTGCCTTAAGAGTAGATAGCAGAATTGGAAAAGTAGGTTGGACGGATGGATTTTGAGCGAGCCTGTGAGATTAGATTTAACGGTTCAGATTGTTTTAATGACGACCACCAAAGTGCGTTGAGTGTCAAACGACCAACTCTCATTTAATAGTAAAGATTTCTCTGCTGAAAACGTTTTGAAACTGCTTGGATGTCAGCCCAATGATGTCCTGGCTCTGAACCTTGTCATTTACTTGGGCTCAGTCTGTTCCTTTTCACGTGCTGTATATTTTTGGGCTCCTCAACTTAGATGTTCGTTTGATCTTGCCGTTAACAATTTCAGGTTGCTCTGTTTATGAAACTGCAGAGGTAAAAACTAAGACGTGATTTTGTAATTTAACCAAGCAATGAAAAATGTCATACAGAACTGCAGTTGTATGATTTCCCCATGCTATTTTTGGGAGATGTTTTTCATTGCTTGGTTAAATTAAATATCATGACTTAGTATTTCCCCTGTACTGGAGGAGTACAGTATATCATGACTTAAATTAAAATTGCTCCATGAAGTCCGTATGCAAAGCTCTGACGACGCGGCTCAAGTCACAAATTGGGCAGTTGATCGACGTGAATCAATCGGGGTTTATGACTGGGAGAAGCATATCGGAGAATTTTGTCTACGCGACTGAGATCGTGCAATGTTGCAATCGGTGCAAGTCTCCTACAGTGGTTCTGACGCTTGATTTCACGAAGCCTTTGATTCGATCGACTGGGCCAGCTTGCGGAAAGTTCTTGCGGCTAGAGGCTTCCCCGATACCTGGTGTGATTGGATGGACGCGATATTCTCCTCGTCTCTCTCGGCGGTTCTGCTGAATGGGATCCCCGGGAACTGGATCAGATGCAAGAGGGGGCTGCGTCAGGGGACCCCCTATCTCCTTACCTGTATCTGCTGATGGGTGATCTGCTGCAGCGGTTGTTCCTTCAAGACGATGTCCTGCACCACCCGCTTGCTGATGATGCGCCGTGTCCCGTCCTCCAATATGCGGATGACACGCTGATAATCTTTAGAGCAAGCGTGGCAGCAGCGACTCGAGCTAAACGCATCCTGGATCAGTTTGCCCTGGCTACCGGCCTGGTTATCAACTTCACCAAGAGCACCATGGTGCCGAACTGCCGATGCATTGCGACGCTGTTCTGATCGAGGATATGCAGCGTGCACTTGGCTACAGGGTGGAGGGCTTCCCACAGACTTACCTTGGCCTACCGTTGACCTGCGACAAGCTCAAGATGGTCCACTTTGTCCCGCTCATTGCGAAAGTGGACAAGTACCTCTCAGGCTGGTGCTCTCTACGCTGTCTGCCGGCGGCCGGCTCGTGCTGTTAAACGCGGTGCTTGATGCTCTGCCTGCATATGCAATGGGGGCCCTGTCGCTTCCCCCAGCCCTGCTCAAAGCCATCGACGCCCTCCGTCGCGCCTTTCTCTGGAACGTGGAGGGACGGGCCTCCGGTGCAAAATGCCTGGTTGCGTGGACAAGCGTTTGCCGTCCGAAAGAAGACGGTGGCCTGGGCGTCAAGAGCTTGTCTGACAGGAACACTTGTCTCCAGGTCAAGCTGCTTCACCGGCTGCACTCTGCCGCCGAATCCCCCTGGGCTGCTTGGGCGTGGAAACAAATCTGTGGTCCCGTCGCCGCCGGCAGGTGCATGGAGGCCGGCGCGCACTGGGCTGCCCTGGTGGAGTTGATGCCGCTCTATCGAAGCATATCGAAGCCGATCGTGGGCGATGGCTAGCGTACCAGCTTCTGGGACGACGATTGGCTTGGGATCGGAGCCCTCCGCCACACCATGCCGGTGCTGTTCTCCCATGCCACTAAACCCCATGCCTCGATCGCTGCGGTGCTCGGGAAAGGGGTTAGAGAATCCTTGGTCACCCGGCTCACTGTGGAGGCAGAGCGCGAATTGGCCCATGTCATGCGCCTGCTAGCGACGGTGCAACTCTCTGACGCCCCAGATTCCCGCTCTCTCGTCAGGTGTTTCAAGAAAGGGGGCGATCTGGCTGTCGGCGACCTCTACTCGCTGCTGCTGACCGGAGGGATCGCTGCTCCGTACGCCAGCTTTGTCTGGGACAGCTTTGCCCCGTCGAAAGCAAAATTCTTCGCCTGGCTTTTGCTGCACGCTCGAATTCAGTCGCGAGCCGCGCTCCTTCGGAAGCACATACTCACGGCAGAAGAGGCGGGGTGCGATATCTGTGGCGAGCCCCTGGAGACTGCCGACCACATTATGTTCGGCTGCTCCTTCGCAAGAAGCTTTTGGTCTGCTGTTGGCTGGACACTGCCAGAGGACGCCAGCGTTGAGAGCCTGCACTCCTATGCCGCCGCAGATGCTTTTGGGAAGAACACGGCCTCCACCATGACTATCCTCGAACTTGTGGAAGCACCGTAATGGGGTAGTCTTCCGGCGCGATCAACTGTGCATGACCCGCCTGCTGTGGGCGTGCAGAGAAGACGCCACCTTATGGCGCACGCGCTTGCCGCAGGCGATCGCTGGAGAGGCGACAGCGTGGGATGCCTGTCTTCGCGACCGAGACTAACCTGCCTGTAAAACCCTCTAAAACCCTCGCCCCACCCTTATGTAAACCTCTCTTTCTCTCTTCTGGTGTAAACCTCTCCCTGTCTCTGCTGTAACCAGGCTTTTGAGCCACATTTGGAATGAAAATTCAGGTGGGGAACCTCTCCCCCCCCGGTGAAACATTAAAAAAAAAACAGTAATCATTTAGACAATTTATCTTTTTTTTTAGTGTGCAGTACTTAATCAATTGATAATCAAGTGCTTGGTGATAATTCTCAAGCCCACTCAACTTTTCCTACATGTTGTGTCAGCACTGAGTTGTCCTAATGGATTGCAAACAATCACTGGTTTGTAAACCACCGATCATCAATCAGTGCCTGTATGTGTCATTTGGCTATCCTCACTAGCAAATTTCAAATGCTTGACTTATAGGCGATAGCTGTATGCCTGTATTGGACAAAATATTTTTGAAATGACAGAATGCTGAGTACATCCATAGCATAGAAGATGTGTTCTACAGTGAGTTTGTTGGTAGGAGTGAGGATATTTGTCATGGCATTGCTCCTTGGAATTGCTCAGATCCAGACAGACAAGTAAAATGTGCACGGCAGAACTCCCAGGACGACAACTAGGCCTATTTGGCTCTTGCTCTGGCAGTCGTCAAGGGCACACTGCTGCTCGCCGCGGCGATCATTGGGACAGCGGGCCCTGGTGCTGGTGAACGGCCGGATATTGACGGAGGGCATGGTGTTAAGCAAACCTGATCATATTGTTTGTGTTCAGCCTCATCATATAATCCATCCTTGACCATGACGATGATTCCAGCGGCGTTACCCTTGGAACAGCACCATCTCATTTGCATAATTTTTGGACAAAGAGCATATATTAGTATCGCGAAGATACCATCTCCTTTGCATAATTACCATCAATCAGTCATGCACTCATGCATGGATGAAGGTTTCTGAATTAGTGAAGCAAAACTGAAGTGGCAGCATTTAGCTATGTTAGTGTCAAATCGTTGCATTTCTTATGGTTTGTTAACGCGGATCTCGTTGCCACTATGAAGTCCAGCTGTTACTACCTGGGTTGTATTAAGATAATCAGCATAGCTAATTATTTGCACATGTGTGTTAGATATTTTATCCAGCAGTTCAGTGAGTCCTGTTTAACCGAATTGGAAGAATCAAATAGCCATAGGCCACTCTTTGCAGCTACTACTCAATTCTCACCATCTTCGCAGATTGAGTAAATTACAAAAAACTACCACATTTCGGGCTAGGATAACAAGTCAGTACCAACTTTGCTAATTTTTGCGAAAAACTACCAACTCTGGGGCACAACGTTACAAATCGCACTAATTCATGTCTAAGAACATCTTGACAGCAGTCCTGGCAGGTGGGGCCCAACTGTAAGAGCCAACGTGGCCGCCAACATGGAGATGAGCTGAGTTGGAGATGAGGTTTACGTGGGGCCCACCTGTGAGCAGCCATTCTATTTTTATCTGATTGGATGCAGATCTGGAGAGTGATTTTGGTGGTCGATATATTTGAAACGAATTTTGTTTGCCATAAGAATTTTGAAACGAATTGTATGTCTAATTCTCTGTGCAATTGTGAAACATTTGTGGTGCAAGGAAATGATGATCTAACCAATATGGATTGTAAACAGATATCTCCAATATCAAAATAGTGTATCCTATACTATGTTGATGTAAAACTCATATCTGCAATAAATAAAATTGTTTTCTAAAACGAAATTGGCTTTTTATTTTGTATGACCTAGTTTTCAGTAATATATGAAAAATGTCTCTGCAATGCCAAAATAATATTACTGAGCCCAGACTAGAATCATATCTTGTTTGTTTTATTGGAATTGACTAACGAAATACAATGAAAATATTTTAATTTTCTCCACCGAAACTGGAAAATTTGGGTAAATGTGAGATATTTCATTGCAATAATTGCCAACTTATTTTCAAACCTATCCGATATTTGAAACATTATTTAAAAATCATAGAAACTAAAGCTAAAATATTTTGATTCCATATTTAAAAAATGAATTGAAACTGATTTGAAAAACAAAGAATGCTAATTGGAATATATGTGAACCGATGTGATATTCGAAATATTATTTAAGATTATACAAATTAAATCTATTACAAATTACTATAAATCATAAAGATGTTGGGCTGACATGTGGGTCCAGTGTCCACCTCAGCTCCTCCACCACCTGTGCTGCCAACTAAGCCCTGCCGAGCGGGTCTCACTTGTCAGGATTATTGTCAAAATGCTATCAGACTGGAATTAGTGCGATCTGTGACTTCACGCCCCAGGGTTGGTAGTTTTTCGCAATTAGCAAAGTTGGTACTGACCTGTTACCCTAGCCCGAAATGTGGTAGTTTTCTGTAATTTACTCTCGCAGATTTGAAAAAGAAAAATTCAATCACAACAGAGGCGCAGCGCTATGAATTTGTACTGTTTCGTACTGGTACCATACTGGGGTAGTGGCTCAGTTGGCTAGCACGCAGAACTGTGTTGACTCTGAGGTCTCGAGTTCGAAACCCAATCGAACCATGTTGTGATGAAACGCTCTGTGACAACCTGGGTCGTCACACCTCCACCTGAATCATCAGGTGAAGTTGAGCATGTCTGAACTTGGTCAATTTTTTTTCCAACTAAGCCTCTGTGTCGTACGTGCTTGTCAAATTCATAAAATTGAGCTACTACTTCAACGACAGCTCCGCCGTCTCCGTGCTCAGGACCTTTTTTTTTTCCAACTAAGCCTCTGTGTCGTGCGTGCTGTGTCGTCACACCTCCACCTGAATCATCAGGTGAAGTTGAGCATGTCTGAACTTGGTCACCTTTTTTTTCCAACTAAGCCTCTGTGTCGTACGTGCTTGTCAAATTCATAAAATTGAGCTACTACTTCAACGACAGCTCCGCCGTCTCCGTGCTCAGGACCTTTTTTTTTTCCAACTAAGCCTCTGTGTCGTGCGTGCTGTGTCGTCACACCTCCACCTGAATCATCAGGTGAAGTTGAGCATGTCTGAACTTGGTCACGAGCTACTACTTCAACGATGGTCTATTGCTGGGCTGTTGCTATCCATTTCAAAAAGAAAAAAAAGACTGATCTCCGCTTCCAGAGCTCCGCCGTCTCCGTGCTCAGGAGGCCGCCGACGGCCATCATCGTGCCCAAGGACATCCAGTTCGCCCGCTGCATCTGTGGCGAGAGAGCCTAGACTGCTTCCTTCCTAGTATCTGTTCTTGAGGTGTGGAGATGTTAATTTCCAATTAGCCTTTTGTTTAATGTGGTAGGAAGATTTCTCGTCTGTATCTGATGTTGCCATCTTGTTATCATCTATGGAAGTTTGCAAAATGTTCTGAAACACAATTGTCTGGTTTGTCTTAATTCAGCAAATTATTTCCTTAATCCCACTAGATATTATCTGCTATAAAACGTTATGGAAGTTTGCAAAATGTTCTGAAACACAATTGTCTGGTTTGTCTTAATTCAGCAAATTATTTCCTTAATCCCACTATATATTATCTTCTATAAAACGTTATGCAAGTTGCTTGTATTTCGGCCTAATGATGTTTTGGCTCTGTCACATTTCTGAACTACATTTGGTACCACAGAATCTGAACCTTTCTATTTTATATGGTTCAATCCAGTCTGCCCTTTGCTCACGTTCTGTAGTGTCTTGAAGCTGCTTGGGCTCCTCAATCTAGAAGATGTGTTATGATCTCGCCATTAACCATTTTAGGTTGTTGCATTTATCAAACCGTTTAGCATGCAGTTGGTCACCTAGCATTTCGAAAAAAAAACTGCATTTGGTCACCTAACTAAGGTACGCACGGAATGGAAGTGAGTATAATGCGAGTTATCAAATGACTTCAGTGTTTTGATTACACAAACGATGAATCAAAAATTGTATACACGACATGCTAGGAATTCTTCTTGAGTTATCAGCTTCTGGTTTGGATTATTTTCTGGGATTTTTGGTGTTGAAGAAACTTGTCACTGTTTTGTTATGAACTAAGCTTCTGTGCCATGTGTGCCTTGCCAATTCATAAAGTCGAGCTAGTATCTGATGTGGTGGCCCGTTTGTGCTGGATCGGCAGCCGATGTTACCATCTCGTTATCACCATGTATGGGAACTTAGCAAAATGTTCTAAACCGCAATCGTTCGTTTCTCCTAATTCAGCAAAATGTTTTCGTTAATCCCATTAGATAAATTTCTCTGCAGAAAATATTTTGAGAATTTCTTGGATTTCAGCTTAGTGATGACTTGGCTCTCACTTATCTGAACTGTATTTGGTGCCACGTAAGCTAAACCTTTCGTTTATATGTTTCAGTTCAATCTGTTCCCTGCTCATGTAGTCATGTGCTGTTTAGTGTGGCAATATTTTGGGTGCCATGGAATCTGAACCTTTTCATTTATATGGTTCAGTTCAATCTGTTCCTTGCTCATGTACTGTTTAGTGTGGCAATATTGTGGTATCATTGATTGTTATTTAAGTTGTCCAAGACTAAAAAGACAGGAGGTGCATTAGATTTAGAACAGGCATATAAATAAAACACTATTCCGATCTCTGTTTTCTCTGGTTTAAATGTTACAGTTTGTTTGATCTTGCAGTTGACAGTTTTCGAAATTATCTTTACCATGGTCCTCTTTATCACAGAAGACAAATAAAGAGCCAGTCTAGTATTTCTAACTTCTATGTTCAATCTTCGTAGTTCTGGAGCTCTTGTTTTCTGTACAAAAAAAAGAGGCAACTTCTGGTGAGAAGCCAACGCCTATGTTGACTCTGTTGAATATAAATACACTGCCTAGTCTCTTTCCATCAGTTCGGACTTTTTGTTCAATTGACTAATGCAGTAATCTTTCATGGTATCAGAGCTAAGATGTTTCAAGTTTAAGACCCTGCTCACGCAGTTTTAAAAACAAAAAAAAAAGATTCTGCGGCCCGCAGCCAAATTGCAGTCTACAATGGGAAAAATTCTCAACCAGCTTGAGATCAAGCCAGAGATGACTGTCTTCTATGGTATCTGCGTGCTGCTACCTATCCTATGCATGGAAATCCAAAGCAAAACATATATTATCTGTGTGTCTTTCTAGTTAAAATCCTCATGTCGTATACCTTTGTGCATCCTTTGGTTTCTGTTGTGCCAAAGCTCTATGTAGTCCTTGTTGTGTACCGTGCAATCCTCTGATATTTATGGCAAGTGCGCATGGCACCAATGCTTAATTACGGTTCGTGGATATATACCCTAACCTGGGTGGATCCTGCTCGTTGTGTTCGGCCCATCTTCCACATTGTATTGTCTACTCCACTTGGAATAGCTCCTCCTCCAGTCCTCCTTACGCTTTATAAATCACTGAAGTAAAACTGAAATGTCAGAAGTTAGTCATGTTGGGACACGGTATTTTCTGTTTTGGCTCATAGGTTTATCTACACATATTAAGAAAAATAAATTTTAAATCCATTTCAAAATGTTAATTTTTTTTGAAAAAAATTTCTCAGTGTGCATCCGGACATGTTAGCTCACAAAAGTTTTGCATGAAAAAACATCTTGTGCGGCCTATGCAAAAAAGAGAAATAAATATCTCGTTATTATTTTGGAGCATTAGAATTGTCTTTTTTGTACAGGCCATGAAATATAATATTTTTCCTGGCACTTTATGTGTAGAACTGCAGACATAGAATGTGTGGAAGTACACCCCAATTTTTTAATTTTTTTAGACATTTTAAAATATGTTTTTCTGGCAATAGGTGCGTCTACACCTATGAGCCAAAATGGATATCCTGTCATGTCGGTTTATCCCCACAAAAGAAAAGAAAAGCTATGCCGATATTAAATTGCTGCAGTTGGTAAATCATTAACTGGTCAGGGTGTTATGTTTAACTGAATGGGAAGAAAAAAACACTATGTTCATACTTTCAGAGATTTGGAAATGTTAACAACCACAACCGAGTCACATAAATGAAGTTGTATTGTTCATATTGATATTTGTATGATCGCTGCTATTGGGAACAAATAATAGTGTTTTTGTGTCTTTTTTCAGCCCATTGTTTGCTTGATTCCGTATATATGGCATTAATGAGGTTTCTGTTGCGAATAGTTTGATCATGGGTACCTAAAAAGGAAGATGCTAGGTAGAATGATAGGTGGAATTTTGAGTTTTTTTATAATGCCTAAAAAAGTTGATTGAAATAACATTTTTTTATAATTGATGTCTTATTACTTAAAAGGTTTAAGGATTACACCCGATCTCTGCATAACTAGAATGCACACAGCTGCACACTAATCCAAAACACAGACTAAGGTAAAATAAGAGATCACCATCGAGCAATTGTAGATCGCTTATGGACTAGGTGGATAAATCCAGAGATTATGCGGCCATCTATGTAGGAAAAAAAATATCTCTCGCCGTGGCCTCCAACTGTGTATGGACCTCCGTAAACATATCTCAATTCTCCACCGCTGTAGAGACGAACATGAACGAAGCTTAGTGGTGCACCGGTAAATAACCTGCAAAAGAGAAACATTTTTATCGTTAAAAGCTTTATGATTTCTACATAGCGAGAGCGACCAAATAACGGCAAACCGTAATAAGCATTTTAAACCTGATATCTATGATGTGGAGCCAATTCCCAAAGATATTGGTCACACTATGTGGAGGATACAAGTCAGACGCTACTTGGAGGACTGACCATATAAACCTGACAAACCTATATTGAATGAATAAATGTTTTATTGTCTCGTCATGAAGACAGAAAACACATTTAGAGCTACCCAACCTATTTCTTTTTGCTAGATTATCTTTGGTCATACTCCTCAACGAAGATACCAACCAATTTTTTCAATCTTTTAGGGTATCTTCATTGTCCAAAGCATCTTAGTATTATCAACTGGAATCAAAGTTTGGATCAAAGCTTTATACATAGATACCACAGAGAATTTGTTGTTCTCATGTAGGTTCCAGCGGAATTCATTAGTCCCTTGGGATAATTGGACGGAAGCCAAGCACTGAAGCAGCGCATTCCACGATGCTAGCCAGGGACCAATTAAATCTCTCCTGAACGTCATGTTTGGTGGATATTCCCCCAAGACTATAGCGGTTGTGTTGCCCTTGTGAAGTACAATATTATATAAAGCCGGATACTGTTTCTCGGAGACTGGTATAACCCAACCATTTATCCTCCCAGAATTCCTGATCCATCCTTAACAGAAAATGTTCAAAAGCGGAATAAATATTTCTTCGTAGCCATCAGACTGTCCAAAAAATGCGAATATCTAGGTTTCCAATAGATCTGAGATATAGCCTTTGAGCCAACATATTTTTATTTTAGGATATTCTGCCAACAACCATTCTCTATAAGAAGCTTGAAAAGCCACTTACCCAGTAGGGCAGTATTCTTGACTGCAGGATCATGAATACCCAACCCTCCTTATCTCTTATCTTTTGGTCAGCAGACAACACTCCATTTAGCTAGTCGCTACTTTTTTTACTACCCTCTTGCCAAAAGAATCTAGATCAGAAGTAATCCATTTTTGTAAGACTCCTTTTAAGAGTTGGATGAATGATATCATATACATCACCATATTGGTTAATACTGAATTGATGACTACCAGTATTCCACCCAGGGATAGCAATTTACCTTGCCAACTACTTAGTCTCTTCTGTAGCCTCTCTTCTACTAGTTTCTATTTGACATTTGTGAGTCTCCGACAATGAATTGGAATATCCAAATACCTAATCGGGAACTGGCCCTGACCACAGTCAAACAAGTCGGCATACTGGCCGGCCTCGGATTGAGCCTCGCCAAAACAAACCAATTATCTCTGATGAAATTAATTTTTAGATCCAACAGTTGCTCGAAAGCTGATAAAATTAATTTTAGTTTTCTTGATTTTTATTGGTCATGTTCCATAAAAAGAATTGTATCATCGGCGTATTGAAGTATAGAGGGAACACCATCAACCACATGTGGAATCACACCTTCAATCAGGCCATCAACCTTGGTGCGTTCAATCATAATAGCGAGCATATCAACCACTATATTAAATAGCATGAGTGATAATGGACCGCCTTCCCTCAGGCCGTTCTTAGTCTGGAAGTATCTACCAATGTCATCATTGAATTTGATAGCCACACTATCTCCGACACAAAATTATTGATTAAAGTGCACCACTTCTCAGAAAAACCTTTCATTCTAAGAATTTGTTGTAGAAAAGACCAATTGATTTTATCATATGCTTTTTCGAAATCTAGTTTCAGAATTACCCCATTCAACCTTTTCCGATGTAGTTGGTCCGTTGCTTCATGTAGGATGACCATCCCGTCAAGGATGTTTCTTCGTTGTATGAAAGAAGTCTACGAAGAACGGACCACACATGATCGACATCTGTGTTAAGTCTAATAGTGGCTACCTTTGTGAAAATCTTGAAGCTAACGTTAAGTAGGTAGATTGGTCTATATTGTTGGATCCTTTCCGCCTCATTGACCGTAGGAAACAGAATTATCTCGCCAAAGTTTAGACGAAACAGTTCTAGTTGTCCAGCATCTTGGCCCGCTGCTTTGTTGTGTTCCATAAACGAACAATTCTAGAAGGTCCACTTTAGTGATATCCTAGAAACTAGCCAGAAAACCATCTTGGCCCGCTGCTTTGTTGTGTTCCATTTGAAAAATTACCTTGTTAACTTCGTCCTCCGTATAAGAAGCCGTAAGTAGGCAATTTTCCTCAAAGGAAACCTGAGGTATATCATCTGTTCGGGACTCATCCTAGAGAAATTGCCCTCTTCAATTCCCTAAACAGACCTTTGTAATAATTTGTAATGTAGGATTTGATTGAAACAACATTAGCAGTGGAAGATACTAGGTGGTATGGTGTACTGAATGGTACATTGAATTTTGGTAACCTCACATCTTGTGTTTCTTGTTGAATTTTGAGCTTTTTTTTTGTATAATGCTTCAAGGAGCCTGTTGATATAAAGTGAACTAGGGACTGAACCCACGATTTGTGCTTTGACCTCCGGGCCAAACCAGCTTCAAGTACAGGCCTCCACCACGATGTGATCTTGCACCTCACAATGGTCTACACCAGCGTCCTTAACCGACAAGGCTGTCCTCAATTCCTCTTGATTTTGGGATTTGTTTTTGTTGTCCTAATTGCAATGCGGCAGCACATGAATTCGGTCAATCTAATGTTAAAGCGGGTCTATCGATCTTGGAGTGGATCGAGGATTCTCCAGACTTTGTTTCGGGTCTGGTAGCCAGCGATGCTGAGCAAGTGGTTTAGTAAGGTTTGTGGAAGTTCAAGAACAAAAAATTCCTCTTCGGCAGAGCACGACTATCATGCTCTAAACCGACGATGCCTAAACAAATAAGTTCCTCTTCGGCAGAGCACCGTTCAGATGTCTTATCGACTATCGCGTGTCATCATTTTTAGCGTGTGAAATGATCACCTAAATAAATAATCTTAAATGATGGCTCCTCTGATAACTCCAAGATGACCATCAGCTGATGTGCGTCTATTCAAATTGTATAAGGGCGGGTAACTGTCAAATGGGAGCACTAAAAATCTGAAAAGGTCAGCCGTTCTTGATATAAAATTCAGATTTCTGGAAAACAGATTGCTATTCCACACCACGTGTTATGACAACCACGCATTTCTCATATCCTCTGGTTTCATGGCCCAAAGAAAAACACGATATTTTTGCAGAGAAGCCCTTTTTTAAGCTAGAGAAGAAGTGGGGAGCACAGCAACGTGGAGTGGCAGCCATGGCCGGAAGAAGAAGTTGAGGATGAGGAAGGGGTTAGTGGGACTGTGGGAAACGCAGCAGCAGCCTTAAGATTATTTTGCACGCTC
Source organism: Lolium multiflorum (assembly GCA_030979885.1). Lineage (NCBI taxonomy): Eukaryota > Viridiplantae > Streptophyta > Magnoliopsida > Poales > Poaceae > Lolium > Lolium multiflorum. The sequence goes on from JAUUTY010000413.1 coordinate 49,391, forward strand.
TAAAAGCGCCTTTTACTGACCATTAGAGCATCTCCAGTCGCGTCCCCCAAAGCGTCTCCCAAAAGGATTTGGGGCGCGCCGGACAAAAAAAGCGTTCCAGCCGCGTCTCCCAAAGCCCTTTTTTGTCCGGCGCGCCCCTATACGGTGTCCGGCGCCCCGAGCCCGTCCCCGTCCCAACGCCGGACACAACGAAATGAGAGGCGAGGAGGCGCGGGCCCGACGCGTCAGCGGCACATTAATTTTAACCTAACCGTCACCTACCTCGCGACGGAAGTTATTCGCGCGCAGCGGCATCTTTGCCTTAATGGCGACGGAGGGGCAGGCGAGACGTCTCGTCGGTGCTGCGCAGCCTCCACGCGTCGCCGGCGTTCGCACGCCACCGCCCGTTCGCGCGATCTTCCCTCTTCTCGTCTGTTCCCGCGCTTTCTTCCGCGGCGGCGTCTATAAAAGGTCTCCCGGCTCATCAACGGTAGCCACCACACCCCGCCGGCAACAAACACAGCCCTCGTCGCTCCACAGCCGTCTCCTCCATCACCAGTGGCAATGGCGAACCGCCCGGCGATGGCCACTTCCCTCCGCCGTCTCCTCCACTTCCAGCCGCGCGGCGTGCGGCACTAGAGGAGGCACTCGAGAGGAGGCCGCGACGGCGGCGGAGCGGCGTTCTCCGCCTGCTCCGCAGCGAGGAGGCGCGGCGGCAGCAGCGTGGCAGGAGCAGCAGTGCGACACCGTTGCGGCGTTCGACGCCTCGACGGGGCAAGAGGCGCGACGGCGCCGGTACCGGGAGGAGATGGAGCAGCGATGGGCTGACGGGCGCCGGCGCCGGCGCGATGAGCGGCAGGCGCTGTTCCGTGAACGGCGTGACTCGATCGAGCGCCGGCGGCGTGAGTCGATCGAGCTCCAGCAGCAGGTGACGGCGGAGGAGCGTCGGCAGCGGGAGGCGGCGCGGCGCTATGGGGGACGCGGGCGGAGCAGTTGGCGGCGGAGGCCGACGCGTTAGCGGCGGCAATGATGGAGGCGCCAACAGATGTGGAGGAGGCGCCAATGGAGGAGGAGGAGGCCGAGGCGGAGGAGACCGAGGTGGAGGACGACGACGGCGACGAGTTCGGCGGGTCCGACGACGACGGGCCGCACCCGGACGAGACGGCCGATCAGCAACGCGCCTCATCGAGTCCTTCGAGTCGGAGAAGAAGCTCCAGGACGACGCCCGTGCCCGCGAGGCGCATATTCGTCGCGCCATCGAGCTCTCCCTCCAGCGCGCGCAGGGGACGACGGAGGACGCGCGGCGGGAGCGGCACCGTCTGGCCAACGCCGCTCGCAAGAGGAGGCGCGCGCAGGAGGAGCGGCGTAGGGGAGGCGACGACGGGCGGGGCCGTCGAACGCGCCGCCGGGCGGTCGGTAGTCTAGGTTTAGATGAAATCTAGCCGTTTTCATTCAAATTTTGTAATATATAATCAAAATTGAATGAAAACCTTTATTTTCGTGCACAAATATTCATTTGGGGCGGCGTTTGGGGGACGCGGGAGGGCGACGTCCCCCAAGCGCGGCAACACGTCGCTTCGATCCGGCGCGGGTTGGGGGACGGTTTGGGGGACGCTGTTGGAGATGCTCTCAGTACCCATTTCTTCTTCCAGACCCTCATCGCTCTCTTAAACCACTTGTGAGGGCGTTGATGAGTGTGCCCACAATGGCGCCAACACAGCAAGCACTTGCCGCTGCCGCGACGGCGAAACCGCACTTCGTCCTTGTCCCTCTCCCGGCGCACGGCCACCTCATCCCCATGGTCGACCTCGCGCGCCTCCTGGCGTCCCGCGGCGCGCGCGCGAGCCTCGTCACCACGCCGCTCAACGCCAGGCGGCTGCGCGACGGCGGCGTCGACAAGCAACTCCTCCTCGAGATCGTCGACCTCGCGTTCTCGCCGGCCGACTACGGCCTGCCACCTGACTGCCAGAACGCCGACAAGATCGCCGACAACGCCCAGATCCTCCCCTTCTTCCTCGCCCTGCACAAGCTCGCGCCACCGTTCGAGGCCTACCTGCGCGCGCTGGTGCCCCGCCCGAGTTGCATCATCGCCGACTGGTTCAACTCGTGGACGGCCGGCGTTGCCAGCAGCCTCGGCATCCCGCGGCTCTTCTTCCACGGGCCCTCCTGCTTCTTCTCGCTCTGTGACCTCAACGCCGCCGCGCACGGGCTGCACGAGCGGGTAGCCGCCGCCGCCGATGACCGGGAGACGCACGTCGTGCCCGGGATGCCCGTGTCCGTAAAGGTGAGCAAGGGAAGGGTGCCCGGCTTCCTCACCTCTCCTGGTTGCAAGGAGCTGCGTGAGGAAGCCATGGCGGCCATGCGTGTGTCCGACGGCGTGGTGGTGAACACCTTCTTGGACCTTGAAGACAAGTGCGTCGCGGCCTACGAGGCTGCTCTCGGGAAGCCGGTGTGGACGCTTGGCCCGTTCTGCCTGCACAACCGGGGCACCGAGGACACGGCGTCACGCGGGGGCGACAAGCCCGGCGTCAGCGAGAGCGCGATCACCGCGTGGCTGGACGAGCAAGCCCCTGACTCCGTCGTGTACGTCAGCTTCGGCAGCGTCGCACGGAAGCTTCCCAGGCAACTGTTCGAGATCGGCCACGGCCTGGAGGGCTCCGGGAAGCCGTTTGTCTGGGTCGTGAAGGAGTCGGAGCTGGCCTCGCCGGAGGCTCGGGTATGGCTAGAGGCCCTGGAGGCTCGCACGGCTGGCCGCGGTCTCGTTGTGCGCGGCTGGGCGCCGCAGCTCGCCGTCCTATCGCACCGCGCCGTTGGGGGGTTCGTCACGCACTGCGGTTGGAACTCGCTGCTGGAGTCCATCGCGCACGGCGTGCCGGTCGTGACGTGGCCGCATTTCGCCGACCAGTTCCTGAACGAGCAGCTGGCCGTGGACGTGCTCGGGGTCGGCCTCCGGATCGGCGTCACGGCGCCAGTGATGATCCTGGACGACGACGCGCCCGTGCCAGTTCTGCGCGAAGGCATAGCGCGTGCGGTATCGCTGCTCATGGACGGAGGGGAGGAGGCGGAGGAGAGGAGGAGGAAGGCCAAGGCGTACGGCGCGAAAGCTCGCAGGGCCATGGAGAAAGGAGGCGATTCCTACGAAAAACTTAGGCAGCTGATCGCAACCTTCACGTACGGTACACAGGCAATAAACATGGGAACATTGTGACCGCCTGAACATTAGTAGTACGAAAAAAACTTTGTACAATTGTACGTAAATCTCTTCATTGCACTGCACTAGTTTCAAAAATTCATCCGTGCCCGCGTGTAATCATGTCGCTCAGTGTATAGTTATAGTGTTGATCTAGTAATTAAATAGATACTTCGAAAAATTCCAGTGTTCTACTTGGAAAACTTGTAATCATGTCAACTTGGAAAATGAAACATAAAGGTTCAGCAGACATTGTCTGTGTTAAACCTAACGTTCAAATTGGCGGTAGAAAGAAGAACAATAGAAAACCATGATAGGCGTTACTTGGAATTTAAGGAATATAAATGGAATCGAAAGACAAAGATTTCTTCGTGAAGCTCTGGCTGAAAAGAAGCTTGATTTTATTGGTTTACAAGAGACACTGAAATCTGATTTTAGTGCTCAGGATTTAGCAAAGTTTGATTGGGGGCAGCGTTTCATTTGGAAATGGACCGCTCCTAGAAGGTACATCAGGTGGGATCCTTGTAGGGGTTAGAAAAGAAACTTTTGAAGTTCATGAACATCAGTCAGGCAGCCACTATGTGTGCTTGTTATTGACTGATGAAATGTTTAAATTCCATTGGAACCTAGTGATTGTGTATGGGGCAGCTCAAAACGCTGGGAGGATTGCCTTCTTAACGGAATTGCTAATGTCATGCTAGTAAAGCAGCAAAGCTCCTCTATTGGTGGGCGACGATTTTAATATCGTAAGGAAAAATAATGAGAAAAATAAAGATGGGGGTTGTTCTCGTTGGAGCTTCCTCTTTAATGCAATAATTGAACAAAATGAGTTGATGGAACTAAATTTGACTGGGAGAGCATATACTTGGAGCAATGATCATATTTGCCAAACTTTTGAAAAACCGGATAGTTTTTTAATGTCCCCGGAATGGGAGGAACAATATCCTCCCTCTATTGTTACTGCTTTAGACAAAGGTTTATCTGATCATGCTCCTTTGATCTTAGACATAGGTAAACCAATGCCTAAAATTATTCCTTTAGGTATGAAAATGGCTGGATGTTAAGAGAGGGGTTTATTGATATAGTGAGAAAAAGTTGGCCGGCTCCGATGAAGTGTAATAAAAGTATTGATATATGGTAGTGCAAGATGAGATGATTAAGGCAATATGTGGGAGGGTGGGACAGAAATATAGACAATTGGTATAAAAACTTAAAAAGTAAATTTCAGAGAAAATTGATAGTATTGATATTTTTACTGAATCTCCTGGTCTCACTTTACCTCTATTTGAGGAAAGGAAAGTGCTGAGAGAACAGTTAGGCATATTTTAAAACAAGATGAACTAAAATGGATCCACAGAGCTAAGGTTAAAGAGCTCAAAGAGGGTGAAGCCAATACAAAAAAATTGCACACAAAAGCTAATGCAAGACGTAGAACTAATACTAAGTTGCCGGGGAACGAAATCTGGAGAATCATATTACCTCCTTTTATAAGGAACTATTTGGGCAACCTCAGGTTCCAAGTATAAAACTTGAACCTGGGAATATGCCCACAATTGATCCGGAGATAGCTAGTCAATTGATTGCTCTTTTCTCCATGGATGAACTAAAAAAAGTTGTGTTTGAAATGGTTCATAATAAATCTGCTGGGCCTGATGGATTTCCCATTAATATTGAGTTCTATAATTTTTTTTTTGGAATTGGTTAAACATGATTTGATCGCTCTTGTTGTGGACTTCCAACAAGGAACATTGGACTTATACTGATCACGTTGGCGCCTAAATGTAAGGATCGTAACGATATTAGGAAATTCCGTCCTATCTGCATGTTAAATGTCAGCTTTAAAATAATTACCAAAATAGATTATTGCAGGTTGTAGATCTTGTGGTGGGACCTACCCAAACGGTGTTTCTCAAAAAATAGGGATATCATGGAAGGGATTTTGATTTTAGTGGAAAAAACAATGGGTATTATGTTTAAAGTTGACATTGAAATGGCGTACGATAAGATCGAATGGCCTTTCGCTTATCAGATGCTGAAACTAAAAGGATTTCCATACAATTTCTATGATTTAATTATGAAAACTAAGGTAGAGGGGAGTGTTTGGGATCAAAGTAAATAACTGCATTGGACCTTATTTCCCTACTTACCAAGGTTTACGACAAGGGGATCCTCTGTCACCCTTGCTATTTGTTGCTAATGGATTAGCTGTGAAAATGGAAATGGAAAAATGGTGGTTTAATTAAAGGCTTGGTGTCTTACTTGGTGGAGGGAGGTTTAGTGGTGCTCTAGTACGAAACGACATTGTCTTCTTCATTGCGGACGATATCCAAAGTGCTTAAAATTTGAAATTCCTGCTCTGTACTTTTGAACATATGTCTAGTCTTAAGATCAATTATGATAAGAGTGAACCATATTATTTTGGGGATGCAGTTGAAAAGTATGTCTGTGGTTCTGGTATCCTACCAATGAAGTATATAAGAATTCCAGTGGATCAAACACGTTTGCTGAACAAATCTTGGGGTAAAGCTGAGGAATCTATGGAAGGTAGGCTTAGCTGCTGGCAAGGAAAACTGATGCCTTAGGAGGCGACTGATCCTAATTCAATCTAGTCTAAATAATACTTCCTTATACATCTTTATATCCTTTGCCTAAAGGAGTGAAGAATTTTTTTGATTTCTTTGGTGCTAGATTGTTGGGGAGGATCAAGGGATCAAAAAGTATCATCTAGTTAATTGGGCTACCGTTTGTTCACCTATTGAGTTTGGGGGCTTAGGTGTTAAAGATTTGGGTTGCATGAATATAGCTCTTCTATGTAAATGGATTTGGAAACTTGAAAACTCCGATGGCTTATGGCAAAAAGTGCTTAATAAATATCTGAGGAACAAAACAATGTCTGGGGTTACAGTTAAAACATGTGACACTTGGTTTTGGCGTGGCTTGCTAAAAGTACATGACCTTTTCTATTCCTTTTACACTCGAGTGGTCACGAATGGAAAAAAGGACTCATTTCTGGGAAGATCACTGGATTGTTGATGATCCCTTTGCGATTAAATATAAAAATCTTTATGGTATTTGTGAAAATAAAGGGATAGCTATTCATGAGGCGCTTCTGGAGAGATGGAGTAATTTGAAATTCCTACGAGCTCTGATAGACAATGTGCTACGTGGGAATCACACATTGCAAAGTGTTCTGCTGTAGCTCTCTCTGATGAGAATGATATTGTTAAATGGAAACTGGATCCTCAGGGTTCTCGGTTCGATCTGTTTATGTGTTTATAGAGCTCTAAAATGGAGATCCTTTGGGTTCCCTTTTAAGTTCATGCGGAAAATTATGGTGCCAGCCAAAGTGAAAGTTTTCCTTTAGATGGTAGTCAAGATGAGTATTTTAACAAAAGATGTTTTGCATCACAGAGGATCTGCAGTGAGAATGAAACTATTTCCCACCTATTATTTTCATGTCCATTACCGTGATATGTATGGGATGTCGTTTGTTGTACTTTTGGGTTTAAGAATAAGCCAACTTGAATTCAAAATTTGTTTTGGTAGTTGGCTGCGGAAATTTAGAAAGAAAGATAAACATGTTGCGTTGGTGGGTACTGCTGCGGTTTTATGGGGTTTATGGAAGACGCAAAATAATGCGTGCTTCAGATCTATCAGATCTAACGATCCTGTTGTTGTTACTAATCTAATCGGGCAAATGTTCTCTTCTTGGCTAATTATTCACGTCAAGGAGGAAAATAGAGATGCTCTAAACTAGGGAGTGAAGTTGTTCGTGCAGTTGTCAAGTGAAGCTTTTCAGGCGGCTAGAGGCTAGAGAGCAACCACCCAGAGGCTGACAGGTTGAAGGATGTGTCCATCTTGTTTGAAGCTTGTTCGATCTGAAGAGAAAGCGTAAATATTCTGTTAGCATGTCCTCGCCAGTTCTTCCTATAGATGTTTGGTCTGTAATATGTCCTCTAGTTCTCCCTGGCAGCTATCGCGTTGGATAATCTGATCTAGCGCTGAGCAAGATGGCTCCTTTCCCATCTAGGACTAGTGTGGAATAAGTCCAATAATATAGACTTCTTTTTTCTACCTTTAACTTGTAGACACTTTTTTCTATGGTGGAATGAAACGTGATAGCTATTTACTGGACCATTTTCAAATTTATTTTGTGAACCACAGAATAAGCGCATACGCTCGATCACTCGCGTCGCCCCCACGAGAGGACCAAGAGGTAACATTAATATCCTCCGCCGTCATCACCACCTCCCATCCCCCTCCTACCTCGCCGCCGCCATAGGGCGTGCCCAGGCCAGCTCTGACAGCGGCGTGATACCTTTTGTCCTCTCATCAATGGTCTCATCGCATGCCAGCGGCCTTGAGCTTGGGCATAGCGTGGTACTAGGCTCCACAACAACGTGGCTATGGAGGCGACACGGCTAACGGTGTCGGTGGTGCGACGAACCTGCACGCAGATAACCATAGCAGTGGGATGCGTTGGTCGGATAGTGCTCGGTGGCGGCTCGGGCGACCTCGCGCGCACGTGCGGCGCCCTAGGCAGCGCGGCCATGCTTGGCGGTCAGCGATTCCCCTGGCCCTTGCCCATTTTGGTGGCGTCTTGCCCCGGTGCGGTGGTACAGTGGAGGTCTCGTCCACAGAACATTGGACGCGGGTTGGCCTCCTCCTTTCGGTGGAGGTGGTCGGCTTGGTTGCTCCTGGTGCACAAGCTTCTAGACGAAGACATGGTGTGGCGGATCTAGGGGAAAACCCTATGCTTAGGCCTTTGACCGGAGCCCGTGATGGCGACGTTTTGTGCGTTCTTGAACCATCATTGAGGTGAAGCTCCCAGGTCCTTCGGCTGCCCTTAAGGGTAAATCCGAGATGCATGGGTCGGGTGATGGCGGCGCTCCAACGCCGTTCGCCCATTTCCCTTGGGTGCTCTAGAGGTTGGCTCTGGCGAGCGCGGGTGTGTTTTCCCGTCCCTGCTGCCTGGTGAAGCTTGTCTCTCTTGATCCAGACTCCCCCAAAAAATATGCCGAGAAGTACACATATTAGTGACAGAAGTATACATAGGTAATACAAGAAAGTACAATTAATAATTCCAGTAAGTAGAAATGGTTGCTTTATAAGCTTCAAAAAGTACCCAAATTCGTTCAAATACTTGAGGCTGAGAGGTACAACCATTTGGCGTGAGAAGTCCAGCCACTTAATATTGGAACTACAAGAAACCCAACTAAAAATAAATGTACAAAAAATAAAAATAATTTTGTCATCCGTGAGGAAGTTGAATACTTGATGCTGAGAAGTAAAACCATTCGACATGAGCAGTACACCCGATTAATATAAGAAGTACAAGAATACGAACTAAAAATAAAATTTAGAAAAGAAACAGTTATCCGCTGGAAGTACAAGCAGTGATTCTGGGAAGTACAAGCGGTGATTATGTAAAGTACCAAGTGTTCAAATAAAATTGTATTGGTTTTACTGAATAGTTTCGTGAAACCGCACCGAGAAGTACAACCACGTTGCCTGAGAAGTTCAAGCTCATGTCTAGAGCAGTTCAATGATCTGTTTTTGTTGGGCGGAATCTATTGTCAAAATAAAATGTAGAAAAAATCTTGTCATCCGCGGGGGGGTTCAATTACTTGATGTGGAGAAGTACAAACATTCGACACGAGCAGTACACCCACTTAATATAGGAAGTACAAGAAAACCGACAAAATCCAAATGTAAAGTCTAGTCATCCGCATGAAGTACAAGCCGTGATTCCGAGAAGTACAAGCGTTGACTATAGGAAGTACAAGCACTAACTACGGGTGTCGAGGGTGCTCCTCGGCAATGCCCTCTGATAGGGGCTTAGGGTTGATGGAATCCTACAAGCTGACACGAGACATCGGTACACAAACAAGCGGGAGAGCGATTTACCCAGGTTCGGGGCCCTCGATGAGGTAAAACCCTTACGTCCTGCTGTGATTGATTATGCTTGAAAACGGGTTACAATGGGGTGCCGAATAGTTCGGCTGTGATCTCGTGAGATAGCTGATTGCTAGGTAACCTAGTTCTAAGCTTCGTGGCTAAGATTGCTAAGATTGTGTCCCCGATAGCCCCTCTCCTGGCATTTATATAGGTGGCCAGGTCCCGAGAGGTCTAATCGAGTACGAGTAGGTTTACAGTAGATCTATCTCTAACCTTTCCTTCTTCGGCTTCTTCCGTGTCTTGTACTTCAAGTAATCTTCCGCCGCACCGTCCTAGTGGCCCATCTTTCCTTCGAGTACCTTCATGGGCCTCCATCTGGACCGTATAGGGTAGAGCAATAGGGTTACCCGAAGGGTAATGCCCACGTCGTAGCCCCAGTGTCTAGCCGAACATAGTTCGGGTAGAGACTGAAGCATATCTTCTTCCGAAGCCCTTCTCCTTGATCATTCTTGCTTTCCTTCTGTCTTCTATCGGGTGCGCGCTCCCGATGGGAGTAGCCCCCGAGTCTAGGTACGGATGCTTGCAATTCGTGCGTAGACTCAAGTTGTACCACTCGAACATCTTCTTCTGCCGAAGTCTTTCCTGCAAATCTTTGTAGACCATCCGATATATTTTCTTTACGCAAGGGATAACGAATAACGTGCCCAACTTTTGTTGGTTAACTGCCGATGGCAAAACAACGTTACCCTACACAGAATCAAGTCCCTGGGCATGATCCTGGAGTGCGAAAAAGTTACTCGGGTGCGCGTCGCGCTCCCGATGGGAGTAGCCCCGAGTCTGGGCACGGGCGCTTACGCCCGGGTGCAGACTTGAGTCAAAATTTTCCTTCGAGTCTTTTTTCTGTCAGGTGCGCATCAGCGCTCCCGATGGGAGTAGCCCCCGAGCCTAGATGCGGATGCTTGCAATCCGGGCGTAGGCTCAAGTTAATCACTCGATACTTTCTTATCTCTTCATATGCAATCATTCCTCATGACGTCATTGATGATGTTTTTCTGTCCCCTTGATTTTGACTGATAAGACGCAACCTGCCAGCCCTATTTTCGAGCAATTCCTGCTCCTCTCTACACGGTTAGCGAGGCACCTCCTCGATCTCCGCAACCATCAATTGGAGAAAACGCCCACTGACAATACGAGGCCTCCCTTAAGTTTCCCAAGAGATAGAAATCCCTAATCTTCTCCTCCATTCATCCCTTCGCTGTTCTTCCTCTTCTCCCGTTCACAACAGCTCGCGCCGCCACCACTGCCTTCCGGTTTCTCCCAGATCTCACAATGGTGAAGAAGAAGAACCCTAGCGCCGCCGCCAGCTCCACGAGCGGTGGTGCTGCCGCCAAATCTTCCTCGATTCTTTTGAAGGAGGGCGCCCCAGGCGCTCCTCCCCAGCTCCGGCACCGCTGGCGCCACCGAGTTCAGCAGCCAGGCCCGGAGATTGGACAGCTTCAACCGTCACCAAGCGTGACGAGAAGAGATCCCGAAGCTTTGGATTGATCTCCTCCGATGAGGGGAATGTGATCTTTCCAGGTGCGATTTCTCGACCTAATCCCCCTGCCGGTTTTACTGTGATGTTCTTGTCGTTCTTATACCGAGGCCTTTCGCTTCCCGTCCATGAATTCCTCCTCCATCTCTTGCGAACCTACGAAATCCAACTATGGCAACTCACACCCAACTCAATCCTCCACGTTGCTGTGTTTATCACCCTCTGCGAAGCATATCTGGGCGTTGAGCCTCATTTTGGGTTGTGGAAAAAGATCTTCTATGTGAAGAGATACAGCGGTAGCAACGGATCTTTTGTCACCGGAGGAGTGAGATTTGTAGCTCGTTCGGATGTGAACTACTTCAATTTTCCAATGAGGGAGTCCGTGCAAGGGTGGAGATTGAAGTGGTTTTACCTCAAGGACACCTCGTCACCCGAATCTCAGCTGCCTTGCTTTGTCGATGTCCTTGAAGCCAAGCCTAAGAATTCCTGGAAGAATATTCTATCTCCCGATGAAAAAGCAGCAGCCGATGAATTATTTGACAAATTTCTTCGGATCAAGGAAGCCGATGGCCAAACCATGGTCGGCACAGAGATAGCAGCGGTGTTCCTGAAACATCGAGTCCAACCAGTCATGGCCATAGTTAACCCAATGTGGCTGTACTCAGGCCCGAAAGATGAGACCAGAATTAATGCTGCCAAATTGTCGGGAAAGGAACTGCTCGATGAAGTCCGCCTCACTTCCTTTAGCCAAGAAGATTTGATCCCATTGGTGTCTTCGTATACTCCTCTTGATGCCGAACATCCACCGCCAGAGGTAACTTCCCTTCTCAAATTCTTATCATGCTACTATTTGCTTAGTCGCCATAATTACAGTTGTTCTCATCTGCCTTTCCTTCGACAGACTCTTGTAGCTTCCGGAGACTTGCACAACTCGCCAGCCGATGTTTCCGAAGGAAGAGGCTCTTCAGAGCCTGTTGATTTCCATACTATCGAACATATAAGCCCGAAAAGCGGTCACGATGATCCGATAGACTCGAAACTGTTCATACCAGTCTCCTCCATCAGCCGATGACACTTGCAACACAGAGGGATCAGTGCGTGATGATGACGCTGATCATGATGCCTTTGTTAATGCAGCCGCGGAGGAAATCAGGGCTCCGCTCAAGAAGAGATCAATCGGCGGCTTTGCCGATGAAGATGATCTTCTTGACATGTAAGTGTTTTACTATACTCTGCTCCTTTGTTTTCTCGCATTTTCTTTATAACTTTGGTTGATCAAAATCCTTCTCGTAGTGACGAAGCCTTCGTTGAACCTCCGCCTAAGAGGGTCAGATCCGATGCTGGTTCTCCGGCTGCTGTGGCTTCCGAAGCTTCGGTTCCTAAAGCAGCTCCCGCAGTTCAAGCATCGACTGCTTCCTCCCTTTCCAAAGGGAAAGATGCTCCTGCTGCCGCCACAGCTCCTCCTTCTGTAAGTCCTTCTCGAATGTAACATGAATCTTCTGGGCGTGTTTTGCCTAATGATTGTTGTAAAACATTTCTCTTCTTTAAGGATCTGAGAGGTGTGATATCCTCTCTAGAAGCCTTCGCCTCTCAATTTACTTCTCTGGAAGCGAGACAAAGTTTGGCTGCAGGAGGAGGCTAAATCTACTTCTTCAAAGTTAGACGGCGCCATCAAAAAGGCTGCCATAGCTCGCTAGGAGGTCGACTCCCTGAAAGATGAGCTGAACAAGCTGAAAGAGAAGCTGAAGGAGGAGGAAGCTCGATCGGCAGAAAAGGATGATCTCCTTCGTCAGTCTGCTTTGACTTTACTTGGTAAGCTCTTCCATACATCTCTTGTTGATTATTATTGTTATGAATCCACCAATGATTTTCTCCAATTCGCTTTATTGCAGAGGCCGCCAGCATCCCTGCCACTGCCTTTGACATCGTTACAAATAACTCTCCGGCAAACGGTGTGTCGATGGCTCTCGCCTCCCACCAGCTTACCCGGGAGCTTCTTAACAAAGGAAAGGGTGCCTTGGCGCGGATGCACTCGATGATTTTCCCCAAGATCAAGCAGGAGAAGACTCTGGGGCAGCTGATTGATGCCTTCGCAGTCGACACCAAGGAAGTCATTGAGGTATTCAAGCGTACCTCGCGTACCTATGGTGCCCTCCTTGCCTTCCAACTTATGATGGGTTACGGCTTTAAGGGTGACATTGAAGAAATGACTAAGGAGCTGCCGAAAGAAAAAGATGGGCGATCTGTTGACTTGAGCGCTTTTACGTGTCTGCCCGTACTTGTGCTCGCCAGCTAGTTTCGTCAGAAAAGACATCGGCTGGCCCCAGCCTATCTGCTCAGACCCAAGCTCCTTGATTGCTGTAATTTTAACCTCGGGCTGATGTGAAACATTATTATGTTGCGAAACCGTGTGTTTGTAATGAACTTCGTGCTGGCAATGTTGCTGGCACACTTTTATCATAACTTCTTGCACTTCTCCTGATAGGGATTACTTGTACTTCTCCCGATGGGAGTTGCGTTGGATGCTCAATTTGACTATATCCGTCACCCTTTTAACGTTGTTTCTGCAGGTTTTCCCGGTGCCTTCGTTTGTCAACGACTCCTCGGGCGTTCTTCCCGAAAGTGATCGGATCCAGCGGATGAAGGATCGGATCGCCCGGATGGAAAAGGATCTGCGCGACACTTACGCCTTAGCTGCTATTGTCAACAAGAAGAGTGAAATTGCAGCCAACGTGGAGCGATACGCTCTTCGAGCTGCATAAGGCTACCAACAGTTTGAGCTGTAAGTTTCTTGATCCCTGCGCCATTTTGATGACAACGCCTTGTCGATCCTTTGCTTATTCCTTTGCCAGTCATAGCTGAACCGTGCGGAAGAAAACAAACGGATTTACGAGCGTGTGCATGCGCTAACCCAGCTGTCCTCAGCCGAGAAATTTTCTGGCGGGAGCACTCGAAGGCTTCGCTGTGGCGCAATTTCAGGATCGAGTTCAGCAAGTCCACCACTTTTTTGACAAGTGCTACAAGGCTATGAGGGTGGTTTGGAAGACAATGTTCCCTTTGAACGCAGTTCCCGACTCTCCTTGCTTTGATGTCTGAATTTGGTAATGCCAAGAAGATCCGAGACTTGGTACGTGCGCAGTTTTTGCAGGGGCAGATTACGCTTGCCCTTGTACTTGCCCGTTATCCTTCGGCAGGTTTCTTGTCGATTGCCAATGTTACTGGAGACTTGGATGCGCTGTATCCGAAGGTATTGTTGCCTGCCAACATAATTGTCGACAGACTCGAGAAGGACTCAAGGGTACCTGAAGAAAGAGGAACTCCACAAGGATGATTTCAGGGTTTTAATGACTGTTTGTAAATAAATAGTTTGGCTACTTTATCCAAGTGTTTGGATTATGTAATGACGCCTTTTCATTTGGTAGATACATGTATATGTACTTTTACCATGTTATTGCCGTTGGCAAGTTTCGACTTTGAGCGAATCTTAATTGCTCGTTTTTAAATGTATGTATATTGGTTGGTTAGCAAATCATGTGAGTGATCAGCTCGTATTGCAGGTCTTGCTAAACGTGTTGTATGCGCAACTTTGCTTTCAACCGTTTTAAATTTCGACAGGCACTCCCGAATATTTCGGGTGTAGTGATTCTGCCGATGAGCCCGTTGTTCCTTGATATTTCCATAAGTAAAATATCGAACGTGGGTTGTTGTTTATGTGTATTTCCAAACTCTTGCTATTTAGGGCACTCGTAAAGGCATCTATAGCAGAGGGAAAGGTGGACGTCATTTTAGCACTCGTAGAGGCTTTTTGGAGCACGATCCTTGTACTACGTTTACGTAGTGATGGGGCTTGGAAGTTCGTGATCACTGCAATGCTTTAACAAAGGATGTAAGTTAAGTTCTTATTAATAAAGTAAGCACGGGGCTAGAGGGCGAAAAAAGGAAGGCCCTGTATAAAGTAAGAGGAAAAAGGAAAATAAAGGCTGAAAAATTTCTTAATCAAGGAAGGGGTTCTTCTCTTCTCCTGGCTTCTTCACCACGTTAGTGGTAGCTGCGGTTCATCGGGGTTTCTTTGCAAGCTGTTACTAAGGCGTCGCTCGTTTTCTATGCCTTTGTGCCATCAAGCTGCCGAACCCTTTGCTACCGAAGCTTTTCTTTGCGAAGCTCCTATTGCCGAGGCTTCTAACTGCCGAATCTTTAAAGACAGGTCGGCTGGTTTCTTTTTGCTTTCCTGTCGTCCTTCTCTTCCTTGATTTCGCGCAGCAACAGCTTGGGTGGAGGCAGTAACAGATTTCCTGTTTGCTCCCCTGACTTACAGCAAGCGATCTCTTGAAAGATGGCGATCGTGGCTAATATTTGAGCGTGAAAAACTTCCATGGTGTGATGTTTGTCCCTTTGTTCCCAGGCATTTTTCAGCTTGAGATATGCATAGTGCGGCACGGCCATGAAGACTGGCATAAGCTGGTCTTCCAGCTATGGCGTGATCTTGTGACTCCCGGTTTACTACTTCAAACTCGATCTTTCCTTCCTGAAGTTATCGGTGTTTGCCGAAGACGACGTTCAGGTAAATTCTGCCAAGAGAGTAACCTGGTTCAGTTGTGAGAATCCCATGGAAGCAGGT
Organism: Lolium multiflorum; assembly: GCA_030979885.1. Taxonomy (NCBI): domain Eukaryota; kingdom Viridiplantae; phylum Streptophyta; class Magnoliopsida; order Poales; family Poaceae; genus Lolium; species Lolium multiflorum. The sequence continues at coordinate 64,610 of JAUUTY010000413.1, forward strand.
GTCTGTCTCTTCCAACATTCCCTTGGTGATCCCCATACTCTTGATTGTGTCGCCGAAAATCAGGTTTAACCCGACTCCCGCCATCCATAAGAGACTTTGTTCATCTTGAATCCCCCTATCCGTGCCTCAACTACCCAGGGGCAGCGTGTCCTGGTTTTGGTATGGTCATCGGGTGGTCTGCTCGGCTGAACGTAACGTTCTGAGAGGACCACTCGACATACTCGAGGATGTTTGCCATGATGCTTTCGGCAAGATTAATTCTCGAGTGAGCTTCTTCATCTCCTTTCTCGAAACACCAGTTTTGTGGATCATGCTCATCTGCCCCCGTGGTGGTGGGAACGCCTCGTTGGGTTGATGAGGATGAGCCTGTTGGACTTGGTGCTGTGGTGGAGGTGGGGGTGGAAGTGGTAACGGTTGCTGTCCTTGTTTGCTGGATGAGTTTTTGCCGTCCTTGGAGTCGACATACGAGTGCAAGTAACGGGGGGCGTTGATCGGCTCAGCATAGGGTAGCTCGGGAGCCCTGCTGCTGCCGTGGTTTATAATTGCCACGGTTTCCGAGTTGTTCCGATTGCCATCATATCGATCGTCTCTTCTTTCATCACTGAATCGTCATCATCGATTGGAGTATCCTACAGCTACCAAATTGTTATCCGTCATAGTTGCAGTTGTCCTCCATTTTGTGCCCGATCCCTTCGGCTGCCCAGTCTTGCTTTGGCTGGTCGTCATCTTCGTCATCGCTGCCGCTGCGGCGGTCTTCGCACGTTGTCATCGCCATCGGCCCAGCTGTTGGCGATTTCATTAACTTGGTAATGGTTTTCGCCCTAGTGAGGTTCTTCTATGTAGCTTTCCGTGGGGCGCCATCACTAAAGCGTCGATTGCTGCCATCTCACGGATACATCTTCGGCAACGTTTAGGAGTTTGGTGAATCTCCCTATATATGAGCGCATCGACTCCTTATGCTTCTACTGGCAGTTGCGTAGCTCCTCAGTCCCGACGGGTCTTTTGTATGTTGCCTGAAATATAAAACGAAAGCGTCCACTAGGTCGTCCCATGATTTGATGGAACCCTTCGGCAGCCCCTTAACCAGGCTCGTGCTTGAGTCCTTTAAGTAGAGCTGCAAGCACTGCATTCCTGCTATTTGGTTCCCTTTATGCGAATCATAGTCGCGAGTAATCATCTATCCAAGATCTTGGTTCCCGCTGTATCTTGTAGCAGCGTCGGTGGGAGTAGGCTTAGACTTTTTGGGTGGCATCGTCTGGATTTTGTAACTCAAATAATCGGCTCCCCTTAGTTCACCATCGTACTCCCGATCCTCGTCACGAGGAAGTCACTGTCGTCGTCCTTTCTGGTGGCGCGTCGTCGCCTTGCTTTATCCAATCCGGCTCACGGGTGATTTCATCTGAGAGCATCTCTGCTTAGATGTTTTTGAACCGCTGGCTGCGCCGTGGTTTTCTCCTTTACGGAACTAGATTGTTTCCCAATGTCGCGAGACTTTCTAGGGCACCACGGGGAGCTGAGGCATGGATCCTTCGGGACGCTGGTTGATGAGGTATGCGGCGAGATTAGCTGTTTCTCACAACGTTCTTCGACCGTGGCATGCCCGCGGTGTTCGTGGTCATGAAGGACTTGGTTAGATTCGACGTTATTTCTCGGGCGTCGTCAGAGCCTGGACGGTCTTGACCGATGTTTTCCTGCCCAAGAGCGCTTCGAGAAGCGCTCCCCCGCCTGTTGGATCGTTGCACGCAGAGATGACGTCTCTCGAGGGTAGCTTGTTCTCTCGACGGGTGCTCCCGGTTTTTCTCTAGTATAGAAGCGGTATGCGTTTAGGGTTCCAACCGAGGTTCCTGTGGGGGAGCGGGGTGTTGTTAAGTACGGCTGCCCTGGCTGCAGCCCCTCCTCATCCGCGATGGTATAGTCGCTGTCGCAATTGCTGGCGCTATTTTCGAGCTTGCTCTCCTGCCAGAACGAGGCGTGCGGTCTCCCGTCTCCTCGTTGCCTTGTATTTCTGTGTTGACGACGTAGACACGATGGTGTGCTGTTTTTCGGGTGGCTCTTCGAGCGATGCTGCCGACACTGTCTCTCCCGACGAGTATCGGGCATTGCGGATGAACGGTGTGTCGCTTGATAAGCCATGCCTGGCGTCGCAGTTCGAGCAATAGTAGGAGGTTAATTCCGAGGATGTGGGTTCATCGGATCATACTGACATCGAGGAAACGGGGAGTCGAAGGCGCGGGCAAGCTCATCGGTTCTGTCAGGCCGACCAACTCGAGTGATGATGGCGCGCTAGGACTCGTTGATCAGAGGTAGGCGATTCCAACTGAAGAATTCCCTCAGCGTTGACGTTGTAGTGGGCTGCAGATGGTCATCTCCATGTTTCCTTGTAGATGCGAAGTTTGGCGAGAAGAATCGCTGTGCGGAGTGAACTCGTAGGAGCCGAGCCCAGGACGGACCTCCTCGGTTCGCTGGACGAGCCGATAGAAGATGTCGATGATATGATCGGATCTGCCGATGACTGATCTTGCGCCAGCAGGAAGGTTTCCCAGAGACGGCGCCAATTGTCGAGGTGCTCCTCGGCATGCCCTCCGATGGGGCTTAGGGTTGATGGAATCCTGGAAGCGAGACGTCGGTACACAGACAAGCGGGAAGGGGTTACCCAGGTTCGGGGCCCTCGATGAGGTAAAACCCTTACGTCCTGCACCTGTTCTTGATTTTGCTGAAAACGGGTTACAATGGGGTCTTGGGAATGGTTGGGCGGCTGTGATCTCGTCGAGATGGTGATTGCTAGGGTAACCTAGTTCTAAGCTTATGTTGCTAAGATTGCTAAGGTTGATTGTGTCCCTCGATAGCCCCTCTCTTGGCCTTTATAGGTGGCCGGGTCCCGAGAGGTCTAATCGAGTATAGGCTTACAGTAGATCTATCTCTAACCTTTCCTTTATTCGGCTTCTTAGTGTCTTTGTACTTCAAGTAATCTTAGCGCAGTCCTAGTGGCCACTCTCCTTGAGTACCTTGATGGGCCTCCATCTGGACAGTATAGGGTAGAGCAATACTGGTTACCCGAAGGATAATGCCCCACGTCAACGGGAATTACAAAGTGTTCAAATAAAATATTATCGGTTTTTATGAACAATTTCGTGGAAATGTACCGAGAAGTACAACCGTATTGCCCGGGAAGTACAAGCTTATGTCAAGGGAAGTTCAACGCTCTATTCTTGCGGGGCGGAAATCTATTGCGAAAATGAAATGTAGAAAAAATCCTATCATCCACGGGGGAGTTCAAATACTTGACGCTAAGGATTAATACCATTCAACACGAGTAGTGCAACCACTTAACATAGGAAGTACAAAAAACGACAAGATCTAAATGCACAAAAACCAAAATAATCCCATCATCTGCGAGAAAGTTCAAATACTTGACGATGAGAAGTACAACAATTCTGCACGGACAGTACAACCACTTATTATAGGAAGTACAAGAAGACCGATAAAAATCCAAATATACAAAAAACAAAAATAATCTCGTCATTTGCGAGGAAGTTCAAAGACTTAAAGTTGAGAATTACAACCATTCGACACAACAAGTACACTCACTTTATGTAGGAAGTACAACAAAACCTACGAAATCCAAATGTACAAAAAATGAAAAAATCACCTCATCTGCGGGAAGTACGATCAGTGATTCCGAGAAGTACAAGCTGTGACTGCAGGAAGTACAAGTGGTAACTACGGGAAGTAGAAAGTGTTCAGATAAAATTTTATCTGTTTTTCTAAACAGTTTCATGAAACCTCACCAAGAAGTACAACCGCATTGCCCGAGAAGTACGAGCTCATGTCAAGGGAAGTTCAATGCTCTGTTTTTTGCGAGGCGGAAATCTATTGTGCAAATCTCATTGTTTTTATCACCAACCACCTGAAACATCTCCACCCAAAGCTTATGATAGAGTATGAGTCTAATTTCATTACCTCCAACATTTTACAACAAATAAATGGATCTAATCCATCAAATTCAAGTCGTCATCCCACAAAATACACCGGAAACATGATTTCAAAACTTCTAAAATTACTTTTATACCGTTTGGATTTGGAAAAAATGGTAGATACGAAAAAGATGCGCCTTTTTGACACCTTTCCAACCATATATCATTTGCATTGTTTAAATATACCACATGGAAATCGCGGGGAAAATCATTCGGTGCCCGTCACATAAAACAGGCAGAGAGTAATTCAAGTTAATATCTCAAACTGTAAGAAATTAGAGAAAATAACTCGAATAAGAAAGTTGCGCCTAGTCCATAGCTTTCCAACGCCATATCATTTGCATAATTCTGACAAACGGTTGAAACAAATCATCCAAATTACTTTCCTCTCGTTTCTAAGTACGTCCGAATTTCGGTATTTTCAAAATTATTCAAAAATTGTGAGGATTTTTTAAAATGTAAAACATGAAAAAGTTTCGCAATTTCATTATCTATCCAACGGTATATCATTTGTACATTTTGGATAAGCGATTCGAAAATCAAACTAAAAGTTTGTTTTCTAGCCACATAGAACCGTTTTCGTATTTTCAAAATTAAATTTAAACCGTGCATAATCTGCAAAAGTTGCGAACATGAAAAAGTTGCGGTTTTTCATTATCTATCCAACGGTATATCATTTGCGCATTTTCGCCAAATGGTTGATAAAATCGTAGTGTAATCAGTAGCTCTGAAGAAAATGGGAAGTTCAGGTATGTTCCAACAGAAAGGTCAACCCTCTTATCCAGGAAGTTCAACCTTGTGTCTAGGAAAGTACAAGTCGGTGCTCTGAATATTATTCTGCAACCGGTTGCAGAATAGTGCTGGTATATATATATATATGCATGGTTATTAATTGTGTAGATATATATACTATATTGTGAGGTAAATTAAAGTTTGTTTTCATTCGAGAAAACTTGTCAATTCAAGTTAATTAATTTATTAGTGCTAATTATATAATTAATGAATCCCAAGAATGTTCATACTTGATATAGGCCATATATATTACTTGGGGTTAATCTAGGGTTTACTAGCTATAGAGCATGATTTTATTAGCTAGATCGGGTTATTAGCCCGGGGTTATGTGTTTTAATCAGGCTTTAATGAGCTAGGGTTGGTTAATTATATATATGTGGTTTAGGGTTTAGGCCGGGTTAATGGAAACTAGCCAGTGCACATTTAGAGGACTGCATGCCCCGCCCCCGGGCCTGATTAATTGATGCGCAGTTAAGTGTTGTTGGCTTAGCTATAGGGTTTAGGGGTTAGGGTTTTTAGGGTTTAGACCAATTTAGGGTTTAGCTACGGTTGATGTGCAAGAGTGTCGTTGGCCTAGCTAGCTAGGCTGAATCCCGAGAATTAATTAATGTTCATACTTGAGAGAACACTTGTCAAAATTCAAGTTTATCGGTGCTAATTAATCGAAAGTACGTTGCTAGCTAGTGCATGCATATGCATTAATTAATTAGAGGACCCCCTTGTAATTTGTGCATGTGCTTTGGCCATCTATATAGTTTAATTTGAACCCCAAAGAATGTTCATATACACATGGTATATATATTGCTATAGGCCATATATCGGGAAGCAAGTTTTTTCAAGAACTCGTCGAAATATATATATATATATATATATATTCAAGTTTACTTGTGCTAAATGTACACTAGTGCACATATTTATAGATGAACCCCTTGATGCGCAATTGTTGGCCATTTAGTTTGAATCCCATGAATGTTCATACATGATAGGCCATATGCAAGTTTTTTGAGAACTTTCAAAATTAAATACAACTTTATCAAAGCTAATCGAAACTAGTACTGCACACAGAGGACCCCGACCCTTGCGCAAGTGTGTTTGCCACCATCTATAGATTGAATCACAAGAATGTTTATACACATGTGGTATGCCATATTATATTGTGAAGCAAGTTTTTTCGAGAACTTGTCAAAATTCAAGTTTATCGGTGCTAATGGAATCTAGCTGGTGCACATTAATTAGAAGACCCCCCCGCCCTTTCGCAAGTGTTGGCCATCTATAAAGTTTGAATCCCAAAATTTTTCATATATGCATGATATAGGCCAACAATCGCGAAACAAGTCTCTTGAATATCTTGTCAAAATTCAAGCTTATCAGTGCTAATGGAAACTAGTGCACACTAGAGGACCCCGTTGCGCAAGTATTGGTCATCTATATATAGTTTGAATCCCAATAATGTTCATACATGATAGCGCATATGTGTGAAGCAATTTTTTTCCGAGAACTTGTCAAGATACAAATTTATCGGTGCTAATGGAAACTAGTGCACATTAGAGGACCCCCTTGCACAAGTGTTGGCCATCTGTATAGTTTGGATCCCAATAATGTTCATACATGATATGCCAAATGTGAATCAACTTTTTCTTCCCAGGAACTTGTCAAGATTCAAATTTATCGGTGCTAATGGAAACTAGTGCGCACTAGGCGAGGACCCCCTTGTGCAAGTGTTGGCCATTACATATAGTTTAAATCCCAATAATGTTCATACATGATAGGCCATATGTGCGAAGGAATTTTTTTCCCGTGAACTTGTCAAAATTCAAGTTTATCGATGCCAATGGAAACTAGTCCAAAAAATTGCATAGAGGTCCAAAAGAACTAGACAATAACTAAGAGGACCTGCAACTTTACAAAAAGGACCCAGAAATAGTAAAAGCAATGGAGTCCTTCTCGACCGCACATCGGATCTCTGCTCCGCATCCTCCAGCAACTCCGTCGCCGGGGCCGCACCCCTTGGGACGGTGTCCGCTGGTAGTCGCCGAGACGAAGCGGAAGAGCCTCGACAACGACACTAGTGGAAAATAAGGCCTCGTGGCGCACCAAATTTGAGATACACAGGCGCATATCCAGGTCACCACAATTGCCACGCGACTAGTATTTGGATTTATGTGGCGCATATGTACATGCGCCGCAGAATTTTGAAACTCTTGTGGTGCACTAGGTCGATATCGCCCGATTTTCTTGAAAACTACGTGGCACACCATGCCAATATGCGCCACAGATTTTTTTTAATTTAAAAAAAGTGGCGGCCAGATCTAGATCTGAGCTGGTTTCGCCGGTTTTTTTGGTGGTGGTGGTGGTGGTGGAGGAGGAGGGAGTAGGAGGGAGGTGGTGGTGGTGGAGTAGGAGGAGGAGGGTGGTGGTGGTGATGGTGGTGGTGGTGGTGTTGGTGATGGTGGTGGCCGGAGGGTGGTGGTGATGGTGGTGGCCGGAGGGTGGTGGTGATGGTGGTGGTGGTGGCGGGAGGTGGTGGTGGTGTTGGTGTTGGTGGTCGCCGGAGGAGGTGGTGGTGGTCGGCTGGAGGAGGAGAAGGTGGTGGTGGTCGCCGGAGAAGAAGGAGGAGGAGGGGTGGTCGCCAGAGAAGAAGGGAGGAGGAGGTGGTGGTGGTGGTGGAGAGAAGAGGGGAGAG